>PVIR01006508.1:0-65677 GCA_004026965.1 Petromus typicus
CAGTATATACTGTTTCTCAAGCCCTCCAGGGTAGAATCACTGGCTCATGGGTACACACTTAGAATACCCAAATACCCGCTCCTCAGGCTGACGCAGGAGAGTCCCAAGTCTGAGGCCGGCCCGGACAACTTGGAGACTTTTGTCTCCGAATAAAAAAGGCTAGAAAAAACAAACTTGCTTTCAAATTTTGAGTCTCTGAAAGCCGAAAGCGAGCAAGTGTTTGCTGGTGACCTCCATGTGGCAGGGGAGTCCGTAAGGTAGAGCTGGCCCCAGCTTTCATGGAATTTGTAACCTAGAACCTGCAGAAGTGACCTGGCGACAGGGACAGCTGGGCGCAGGAGCACTTGCTAGTTTGGGGTTGGGGTGTCCGGGAGCTGTTTCTCACAGGTGTGTGTCTGCAGCTGAAAGCTGAGCAAGCCTTGTCCTCTCACGGTGGCAGAGGAAAGAAGGTTCTGGGTGGGCACCGACAACTTTTGACTCACCTTTCTTGTCACGGGTTGTTGGGTAGAAAATAGATACTGATGCCAGGCCCAGAGGTGCATGCCTAAGAGCCCAGCACTTTAGAGGCTGAGGCAAGAGGATTCTGTGAGTTGGAGTCTAGCCTAGGCTGCAGAGCGACAGAAAAAAGATGTGGATCATTAATGTGGGCGCTGTAGATCACCGCGTGCCAGCAACTCTGCATGATCTTCAGCATTCCTTGCTTCCCTTGTGTCCTTCCAGCCCTGTGGAGAGCTTAGGCTCTGTCATTCGGCCCCTGGTCCCAAAGGAGAGGGAGCCCGCCGTGTCCAGGAACAGCCAGGGCCAGCCCAGGACGCCGGCCTCCCTCCAGCTCATGGCCTGGTGGGCCCGTTTCCTGCCTAGTGCGCCTTCGGAGAGCAGCCCTGGTGCCAAGCTGCTCTCCTGAGATCTGAGAGATGTGTGCGCAGGGCAAGAGCCTCCCGTCTATGTGGTCAGGTGTGCTTATTCCGTCGGGCTCCTTTGTTTGGCTCAGAGCCTCGCTGTGTCATGTGCACGCAGACAAGTTTGCCAGCATTTGTCACTGTGGCGTTTGTGCCTTCTCTTGATAGGACACCGTGTCCTTCCCAGGCCTGGAGAGGCCAGAACAGCCCTGCTGCCCTGTCTTTCAAAGAACTAGGAGGGATTTTTCTTGGGAAAGGAATGGAAAACTTTGCTCCGAGCTGTTGGGCTCATCTCCTGTAAAGCTCTCTACAGGGCTCCAGAAAGCCAGTTTGACAGGAATTTGGAGTTGGCCCGGCGTGGCAGGGCATTTCCAGGCTGGAGTATATCAGTGTGGTGTTTCCACTGGTTGTTTTTTTCTGTTTTCTTTTCTTTTGTTTTGTTTTTGTCAGTACTGGGAATTGAACCCAAGGCAACTTTCCAACTGAATTATCTCTCTAACCTTTTATTTATTTTTATTGTGAAACAGGACCTCACTAAGTTGCCAGACTATGTTCACACTTGAAATCCTCATGCCTCAGCCTCCTAAAATACTAGAGTCACAGGCAAGAATCACCACACTTGGCTTCCTTGTTTTGAAAATGGGGACAATACTATCACAGAGTTTGATATGAATATAAAATAGAGTCCTAGAGGTTTCCTGAGAAATTTTATTTCACTTAAAATTTTGTTACAATGTATGTTCTAGTGGAAGGATAATATAGTGTAGCTTTCTGCCCTGCTAACCTAATGTTTGGTTTTACAATCAGGGGTGTCAAGTTGAGATAGTCACATTTAAAGAGTTAAATGCACTGGCAGGTACAGTTTGTGCTCACTGAGTAACTGGGTATCTTCATTGTCCCGGTGTGAAGGTCCTTCCCCCACAGTGATCCAGCTGTGAAGTGGCTAGAGATGGGCGGAAGGGGGCGCTCACCGGCTTCTCAAACCTGGAGTGGGGACCTTAGGGAGAGGTAGGCGGCAGAGAAACCCGGCCGACTACACTCGGGCTGCTGGTTTTTGCTCTTGGTCCTGTGTTGTTTTTTAAGACCGTCTAAAAGTCTTAGGTTGAATCTGCAGAGAAACCACACAGACGGTGGTGGTAGGGCAGAGCCTGCCGCACGACGCACTCCACCGACTGCCTGAGTGCAGGTATGAGTGAGGTATCAGGACCGATGACCATGGGTCTCCTTCCAGCGGCAGTTCACTCAGAAGTGCGACTTGTTGGGGCCAGGGATTTAGCTGAGTGGTTCCGGTGCCTGTCTTGCAAGCACAAGGACCCCGGTTTGATCCCCGGTAACCACATAACAATACTGGGTGTGGAGACTCACACCCAGTAGCAATCAGCACCACATACCACAGTGCCGGGCGTGGTGGCTCACGCCTGTAATCCCAGCACTCAGGAGGCAGAGGCAGGAGGATTGCTGTGATGTAAGTTGGAGGCTGAGCTTGAGGCCAGCCTGAACTACAAAGTGAGGCCCTATCTCAAAAATAAAAAACAGTGCGACTTGGGCTTTATTACTGCGCAGAGAGCAGGCAGGCTCCTCTCCCCGCAGTCACACCTGGGTCACTTGCTCCCCAGTCCGCCTGTGTCTGCTGAGTGCCTAGAGAGGTATCTGGGGCACACGTGGGTATGTGAAGGTGGAGAGGAGAGGGGAAGAGCAACTGCTGGCATTTAGGAAGTCTGGGTGCAGTGTTTGCGGGGACCCCTTTTACTTGTGTTGCGTTTCCTGTCGGTATGAGATTATTTCTAAAAAGGTTAGTTAGACGTGTATGTCTGGGCCATTTTTCATGTGAGCACGTAGATTTATGTCACTAACTTGGCTTGACGTAGTGATGCACGTGGTGATCAGCAGGCAGACGCCTGTCACTGGGCGGCTGATCCTTTCCAGTCCTGTCCAGATAAATCATTACTTGGATTCTTAACTCTGATCTGTGCTCTTACAGCTCACAGAACCCTCACTCTCCCTCTGAAATACCCTGGTGGCTAGGGTGGGACTCAGGAGCATTCACACTAAATTAACCAGCTGACACCTCAGGCCTCCGTTAGGATTTTAAATGGATGAAATGGTAACTGTAGTAGGGTAAGATAAATGTTGCTAATCTACAGTGCGCGCCAGAAAAATGCCCTCATTCATGATTTATCCAACTTTTTTTATTTTCAAAAATAAGAAAGAGGAGTCTGGCAATGTGAAGCTCCTGGGTAATTCCGGCCGCTTGGACGGTCAGGGAATGCAGGAAGATGCTGTTTGACATCTGGAGGGTGCGACTCCCTGACCTCATTCACTCTGCTGGAACAGTGGCCGGGTTTCCTGCCCTCTTTGATCCCAGAGTGCTTTGCTTTTTAATCGCTGGCCAGATACTTGCCTGGATTCCCATTCCCATTCTGGCAGCGGGCAGCACACGGGCCACTGTGCCGCACATCAGTATAGTCGCATGCTCCGCTCTGCTGACTTGACTTCAGCCTTTCATTGACACTTTTTTCTAATATTACACATAAGAAATTGAAACCACAGTACATGTTTTATCCTCTGATGAAACAGCATTCATAGCTGTACTCGACATTTGTGCTGAAACAGAGCACTAATGTCTGGTCCAGCTTTCAGACGCCTTTGAGTGGTTTTAAAGCACAATGACCCGGTTGTTCTCAGTAGGAATGCCTGCAGGTGGCTGCAGGACACAGGAAGGACCCCTTCGGTTCTCTTAGGGACACCTCCAAACTTCTGACCCTACCTCCACAATGAGACAGACGGCCAACATGTGCCTAAAACCATTTCTAGGGAATGCACATGTTTTAAAAGCATACTTAGGCTGTGTTTGAGTTGGAACATGTGCATCCCAGTCCACTGCGGGGCGGGGTGTGTACTGTGTGCTTTTCCCTCTCTTCTTTAGTGTCTTCCTTTTCTTGCTGCTGAGATAAAATACCTGACACCCAAAGGTGAAGGTGGGAAGCTTTGCTTGGCTCACAGTTTGTAGAGGTTTCAGTCCATAGTTGGCTGGCTCTGAGGCAGGGTGGTGTGGAGAGGGATATTGCAGAGGAGAAACAGTTCATGGCCGGAAGAAGGCAGCAAAACAGCAGAGTGGTGAAAAGACGAGCAGCCACAGCCGTGCTCGTTGTGTCCCTGATGCTATTTCCTGCACACCCTTAGGGCGGGTGGGTCTCACGCCCAGGGCGGGCTTGCCACTCAGTGGACTAGTTCAGTCTCCACACACCCTTGATCCCAGCACCACACAGTCTCATCCAGCCACTTCTGGAAAGGCTCGTCTGTGAGCAAGAGAGGCTTTCAGGGGACATCCAGACATAAGCTGTAACAGAGGTCTTTGGAAGAAGGGACTGAGGGATTACTAACCAGGACGTGAGTAAAGTGTGGCTGTGTTACGTCGAACCCTTCAGTGAGAGCCAGGAGCAGGGGAAGTCCGTTTTGTCCCTGCTGTGCGATGGGAGCCAGAAGACACAGAAGGGCAGTGCTGTGCCTTCTGCACCAGATGGGGCCGTGGGAGGGTCATGCACTGGGCCCTGTTGGTGGGTGCCCACCGTCCTGTGTCAGTCTGCGCTGCCCAGCACAAGGCTTGTGTGGGCTGACCCAGGACAAGAGTTGCCAATCTGTTGAAAATATAGTTGTGGGGTATGTTTCATGTCTCTAGTCAGAAAAATCATTGTGTCAGATTTAATTCTTCTCTTTTCTTTGCACTCAGCAATGTGTAGGCCCTTGTGTAGGCCCTTGAAGGGCATTTCCTGGGCCCTATCTGTTGTGACACTGGGGCCGGTAGCAGCAGCCACCACCATCGTGTGTTTAGCTGGGGTAGGAGGCGGCAGGCATCGTTGGTTTCTGTCTCGGAGACACGGAAAGTAGCTCTTCTCTCTCTGGGAAACCTGCATGTGTATCTTGGCACGCACATGTGAACATATGAAGTGAAATTGCCAACTTGAGGAGATGGATATTTTTAATTTTAAAATTTATTTTGGAGCCAGGTGTGGTAGGTAGTAGCCTATAATCCCGGTACTGTGAGAGGCAGAGATAGGAGGAAGATTACACGTTCGAGCCCAGCTTCACCCAGCTTCCGTAATCTAGTGACTTTCTGACACCCTGTTTCAAAATAAAAACAGAAACTAGGGGTGAGCTTAGTGCAAGAGCCATATGTTTGATCCCTAGTACCATAGGGGGAAAAATTATTTTTGAATGTTGGCAGGTTAGAACATTGGAAAATATGATCCCAATTAAATCCATTATTTTCACAGGATCACCGTGTTGTGTGTTTATGTTATCTCAGATGACAGGGATGCTGTAAGGTGGTTGACTGTGGTCACTTTCTTTTTTTTTTGAGACAGGATCTCACTTTTATAGTTTAGGCTGGCCCTGAGCTCAGCCTTGAACTCACAGCAATCCTGCCTCTCTCTCCCAAGTGCTGGGATTATAGGCGTGAGCCACCACACCCACCTTTGTTGTATGTGGTTACTGGGATTGAACCCATGCCCTTGCACTTGCAAGACAGGCACAGAACCACTGAGCTAAATCCCCAGCGGTGGCTGTTTCACTCTCTTCTGTTACTCCCTGAGTGGCACTAATGTGCTGTTTATTTGGTATACACATTTTCAGTGATGACTCGGTCTGGGTCGCAAGTAGTTTGCCATGGTCTCCAGCTCCTTTCTTCTTTGTGTTTCCCCCAAGAGAACGTCAGGAAGATCCTTCTGGTCTATCTTGTCCAGAACGCAGAGTCCCCAGCGCTCAGTCAGGAAGAGGAGGCCCGGGTGGTCCTGGGAGAGCTGCAGGCCGCCAGCGTGTGCTGTTCCACAGTCCTCAGTGGTGTTCGTGCCCTAACCCTCTCCTCTGTTCCCTTGCAGCAGACCTTCTCCAGTGACATCCACTGTGTTGAAGAGATTCTGAAGGTGAGTTCTCCTCCCAGCCTGTCGTCCAGAGGACGTCCAACCCCGCGTGTGTGTATGTGCGCGCGTGCGTGTGTGTGCGCGTGCGTGTATGTCTGCACCCTCACAGGCCTGGCAGTAACCCAGGGGGACTGAAACATGAGTGAGTTGTCTAACAGATTCTAATTAAAAGGAAGTCCATAAACTGCTGGTCTCGACCAGAGTTTTCTGGTGTCTCACGTTTCTAAGGCTGGAGAGCCGCTCACATCCTGGAGGAAATGGCTCTTGGTGCTGCCGTGCCTACAGGCACCGGTTAGACAGCCTCGATTCGTACCTGTTGTGTTTCCTGGGTGATATCTGGTGCATCTGGCCTCTTCTTCAGCGAGCCTGTACCTTTGAAAGGGAGACAGAAAAGGTGGAAAGTGAAAGCGTGTCTTCAGGCCTAACCCCGAAGGCTAACGTTTTTGCTATGTGCATGCACGTGTGTGTGTGTGTGTGTGTGTGTGTTGTTTGTGCTGTTTCCTGTGTGAATCGATGACTGGGTTACCTGCCCTCCTTCAGTCTGTCTGGCACGTGAGAAATTCCTTCCAGGATTCAGTTCCAGTAAGCTCACAATTAATTCTCTTACCCTGACCAGCTCTCTTTTTATCAGAGAACCCCAGAACCTGTCGTGTTTTCCATTTTCGCTTTAATTTCTTAGAAATGTGGAGTTTAATGCTCAGATAGAGCAGCTGTAGCATTGTGTGTGTTTATTTCTCTACCTGTGAGGTGTATGAGCTGCTTCTATTCAGCTTTGATGATTCTTCACTGCAAAGTGTTTGAATTTGAAGTAGAAGCCCTGGCCTGTTAATCCTAATCTCTACTTAGTTTTTGCTCAGAATATGCTTAGAGGATTTTGTCTTGAATTTCCCCTTGTAAAGTTGTAGGTGATGTTGATCATTTGTATAGATTGCCTTGATGGTGATCTTGGATATTTTGTTGTGGTGGTGGTTTGTTTTTGTTATTTTGCTGTGTAGCTCAGGCTGACTTTAAACTCTTACGTAGCCCAGGCCAGCCTCAAACTCAATAGCAGTTCTCCTGCTTCCACTTCCTAAATGCTGGGATTCGGGAATGCATTACCGTGCCTGGCTTATTGGTGATGATCTTTGCCTTGTAAAAATTTTGCCAGTAGTAGTATCTGACTAGATCTTTAAGAGACACTGCCATCATTTTTGTTTCAAACACTGCTCTATTCTTTTGTAGCTAGGGCTTACTGAGGAAGTAACCTCTAAGCTTGAAGCATATTTGAGCTGCTAAAGATGAGAAATTATTTTATTGCCAGTCAGCAAGTAAGATAAATAATAACCAAGTTTTTGTATCTCACTTTCATTTCTATTTCTGAAATGTCTTGGGTAGTGAATTATTTTTTATCTTGTTTGTTTTGCCCTGGGAACTCTGAGAATAATGCCAGGCATGGTGGCACACATATAATCCCAGCACTTTGAGGCTGAGGCAGAAGGTTCACCACAAGTTCAAGACCAACTTGGGTTACATAGTGAGTTCAAGGCCAGCCTGAACTGCATAGCAAGACTATGTCACAAAAAACAAAAGAAAGGACCGGAAATTTAGCTCAGTGGAAATTTAGCTCAGTGATTCTGGGCGCCTGCCTTCCAGGCTCAATGACTAGGGATCATCTGGTAACCATATAACAATGCCAGGTATGGTGACTCACACCCACCAGCAATCAGTACCACATACCATAACACTGGGTGTGTTGACTCATGCCTGTAATCTCAGCACTGGGGAAGCTGAGGCAGGAGGGTTGCTGAGTTCAGGACCAGCCTGAACTACAAAGCCAGATCCTGTCTCCAAAAAAAAAAAAAAACAGAAAACAAAACAAAATTTCAGAGAATAAGGAATAACCTAGTTATAAAATATGGCCTTAACATTTTCACTGAATTTGAGCAACTTGTTCTTTAGAGCTACAGTGTTAGAGATTTGTTGTCTGCACGAGCAGTTCTCTTTGGGTTTGATGTGTGTTAATATTATACACATTCACATTTTCTTGTAGGAATATTATAGCATAAGAGGAACATAGTTTTTTAGCCTGTATTTTCCTTAGTCTGTGCTTGCAATACTTAATGATTACTCTCCTTCCAGCTCTTAGTCCCCTTCCCATTTGCAAAGCTCTGTCTCCCCCTTTCCTGTTATATCTTTTATCTTTCTTTTTATTTATACTTTAGGTTTCTCATGTTAGAGAAACTATGTGATACTTAAGCTTGTGGAGACAAACACCTTAAATTTAATAAGTTCTCCTACTCTCCCTCCTCTGGCCTTGCTGTAAGTGATGTCCCCGCCTCCTGAAGAATGCTGGAGCGGAAGTGGTTACTGCAGGCCGCGGGTGTGTGTTTTCATGTGGAAATCAGGACTCCGGAAAGCGGGTGGAAGGGTTCCTGGGACTGGAGGGCTGGGCCTTTGCAGAGACAGACTCTGGATCTGGAGCTGGAGCCACACCGAGGCCTCCGTTCTGTCCCTGTTGGTTCCAGAGGTGTGAGGTGAAGTCACCCCTGACAGCTCATCTCCAGGGTCCATCCTGCTCTCTGATGCCATGCGGACATCATCTTCTGCCTCAGTGTCCCCCTTGTTAGTTTGCACCAGCCACTTACTAAGATGATCGGAAATCTTGGCTCAGGGGAGGCATAGGCCACAGATGGTTCCCAGCAGCACAATCAGTCGCAGGTGTCCCTATTCGGCTGATGGGGCACGACTGGGTAGCACAAAGTTTCTGCCACAGCCTTGATCTGGCCCTGCAGCAGCGTACAGAAAGGGCAGCACACCCTCAGGCAGAGGCAAGCAGCTGGAGTTCTCTCCCTACCGCCTGTGGGGAAGTTGGGGCGGTCGGAGTGGGGTCTCCACAGTGCACTCAGGCTGGCGATCATGCTTGCTCATCTGTTTGCCCAGCAGATCCCTGGCTGGCAAGTGCTATCCGGCGCTGGGTGCTCCAGGGCTACAGGTCTGTACTAGAATATGGAAGAGAAGCTGGTTCTGATGAGAAAGGCCAGAAGTGAAGATTGGCTGGGAAAGTGGGCAGAAGATGGGAAAAGGAGTGTGTTCAAGGAGCAGCTAGGACTGGAGCAAAAAGAGGAAGGAGGAGGAGGGGCAGCGGCCATAGGGCACAAAGGTGGCCACCGGGCAGGTGTCTACAGGTGGGCTCTGTCCGTGTGCAGCATCATTGGGACAGCCAGGAGTGGGACCAGCGTTTCCTGCCCTCCCAAGTGTTTCCTCTCATGCCTAGGGCTGGCTGGAGAGACACTGAGGGGAGGACATCGGCCTTTGGGCTGCCAGGGGCGCTGAAGTTAATGGCCAGGACAGCTGTAGGATGGGGGTGACGGCAGATCTTGTTTAAGGATAGTCCGTGACTGCTTGTCATAGACCATGGACATGCTAACAAATTCTGGAGAATATAAGGGTAATGCTTTCACACACCAGTCAGTTCATTGCTGTGTGTTTTTACATTGTAGTGTTCTTGTGGTTTCAGACTTTAAAGTTTTTGCCAAATACATAGAACAGCAGGAACACTCTTTGCAGAATAGTATTGAAATTCTTTTAAACCTAGATTTTTAGTCCAACATGGTAATGACGTGCAGGTTTTAAGTTTCTTCTGTACAACATGAAATCAGGCATTCACCTACTTGAACTGTTCCTGCCATACTTTGGAAATAAGTGCCATAAGTCCACCTTATAGTGAGAAACCCAGGCGTGGAACGCAGGCCCCTCCCACAGCTCCTGGCTCAGGGCGTTTTGGTATCTGGCTGAGGAGTGGTGCCTCCTTCCCATGTCTTGGCAGGACCCCTGCTGCGTGCTGGGGAAGAGGGTAGGCTTTTGGTTTTTACAAAATGGTCCAAAGCCAACATCAGTCCTGTTGCTGTGTGTGCGAGGTCCTTTAGTTTGTCCTGGGGCTGGTGCAGCACAGTGTGGGGGCTTCTTGCACTTTCCCAGGAAAATAGAGGATATCTTACCCCGCACCCTGGTATCCTTTGAACTTCAGCCAAGTCAGCCGAGACCTCGGTGTGCTCATCTGTAAAATGTTGGGGTTAATGATCACAAGTGCCATGTTAGCCCTTCCCAAAAGTAAAAATGTGTGTTAGACACAGCTTTTATCAGGGTGTGTGTGTGTGTGTGTTTGCAAAGCAAAATAAGATTCATAAATGTGCTTAGGAAAAAATAATTTTTTAAAAAACTAAAAAACCCAATTTATGTCAGGATAAATACATTAATTTGTAAGCTTTGGGAATCTTGCCTTTAATGAAATGCTGCAAATTAAACTTTTCTTAGTGGAAAGGAAAGGTAATCTTTGAAGGCTGCACCCTCCTCCAGGGAAGTTCTCAGTGCCTAGGAGAGCATCAGGGAGGGTCGAAGCGATTAAAGGCTCCCAGGTGGAACAAGGGGCTTCAATTACTTGTTTGCTGAAGTTAAACCGGAAAGTTCTTTTTCCTTTGAACTTCAGTAAAGAAGCTGAGGGAGAGTGGGCAGGAGGGGAGTCGCCTCCGAGGGCCTGCTGTTTGCGATCCTTAGCTCCTGCAGCTCCCAAGCCCTCTCGCAGCTCGTAGGCGCCATTTGACCTGGCGTGTTGTGTCTGATCACTTTGTGTTTCATTCTTCATGGGGTCTTTTTTGTTTTTTTTTTTTTTATTTGTGTAAGGTGGTGATCTTCAGCTTTTAAACCCAACTTGGAGAATCTAGGGCAACTGAATTAACTTATCAGACTGTGCCTTTCACTGACCATTAATCTATGGACACCCAGTTTAGGGAGTTAACCTGTGTAATGTTTTTTTCCCTCTCCAAATCTCCTCTCAGGAAATGACCCATTCCTGGCCGCCTCCTCTGACAGCAATACACACGCCTAGCACGGCGGAGCCCTCCAAATTTCCTTTTCCCACCAAGGTAATGCTCGACAGCTGGCTTGGCGTCTGCGCGAGTGCAGTGTGAGGTGTTGCTGTGAGCAGCACACCATATTCTCCAGTGCATGGGAGGAAGAGTGCCTTGGATTTATGTAGTCAGGCTGTACACCTTATAGATGCATTCAGGACTTTGCAGTGCATTGTTTTATTGAGGGTTTTCCCAACTGGAAAACAGGGTGGGAGAATTAAGTGAGAGAGCGGTCTGATTCCTAGTTGTATGTGTGCACCTGCATCTTGCATGACTCGTACGCTACCTGAATTTTCTGGAAGGTTAATGTGATCAGCAGACTACTAGTAGTTTACATAACAAGTGAATGAACTGCTGAATCAGGCATTTCTGTAACAACGTTTGCAAACAGCATATTTAAAATACAGTCATCTTTTCTTGGCTTATACTTTGGAGTAACCTTCTGGATGTAGCCGTAGTGCATTCCAGTCTGGGTCCTGTCCAAGCTGCTATGCATGCACATGCGTTCATAGCTGTTGCTCACCGTGATACTGTTTCCAAAAGAAATTATGTCTAGACAAACCCAGAGTTACCACATCAGCCGTTTTACCCATTTCACAGTAAAACTTTTGTAAGAAGAGTCATTATAACTGGTTGTAAAATAAAGCCTTAAGCTCTGTAAAAACGTCTGTGCTCAGCACCAAAGGAAAAATAGACTCCAGGGAAGAACATAAGCGATAAAAGCTACTTTATGTAGATAGGAGGTTAATCAGTATTTTAAAACTATTCAAAAGATTCATTCAGATTGACGACTGAATAGATGAAAAGAGGTCTAGAGCAAAATACACAGTCTATATGGTGGGTGATATGAGTGTTGTCTATTTCTATTTTTCTATATCTGTAAGAGTTTCATGAGACTACCTTTTCAGTATTAAAAAGCTACCATTTTTCCTTTTAGATTTATAAGCCTTAATATTTTCATAAGTAAGAGGTTTTTTTCTTTTCTTTTCCTAGGATTCTCAGCACATTAGTTCTGCAGCCCAAAACCAAAGTAAGTAAATGTCTGGAATTGTTTATTGGATTGGAGAAGGAAGCATGCTTTTTAGTGGTTTAGTATAACAATGTTAGTAACGAATGGCCCTGCAGAGACAAGGCTTTCCCAGATTGAGAGAAGAGAATGAGCAGAAACCTGAAGCTGTTTTTTGGTCGGAATTTAAGAGCATTGCAAGGAGTACAGTAATGAAGATATTTTAATAACATCCTATAAGTTGGTATTACATGAATTGAGATTATTTTCTTGCATGTGAATGTCAAAGCGTCGTCACCTAAGTGTACAATTGGGATATATTGGGATATATATATCCAGATGTATTGTCTGATCGGTTTGAGGTATCTTGCGATTCTTAAGTTTTTTAAACAAAACTGAGTGCTTTTTATGAGGAATATAGTATACAGCTCCTCTAGGCCTCCCCCATATCTGCTGGCTATGCAGTTCTTTCTTGGCTCCTCTTTTTATGGGTTGTGAAGTACTTGAAAGCTGAGAGGAAAGTGAGGCCACCTGGCTCCAACATTTATCTTCATCAGTAACTCCTCGGGTCAGTAAACCGTTCGCATCTAGGCTGCAGCCTTAGAAAGATGACTGGGACACTGATGGTCCGTTACTTGTCCGAGTGCTCCACAGGAGGCTGTAAGACCCTTGCACACAGGTGGAGTAGCGCGCACCAGACGTGTGACAGCTACATGGACCAAGCATTGGTCTGCAAGGAGGAGGCGCAGGCCACACCTGGGCTCTCTAGTGCGTCTGTGCGTGTAGGACAGTGGATGCCCCACGATGTCCCTGATAGACCCAGGGTTCTTCCTTCTAACCACCCCTCCTCTTTTTCCTGCCTTTCCTTGGTTTCCCTTGATGATTTTGTTGCTTGAGTTGTAAGGATGTGAATAAAGGGGAAACAATAGCAAAGCAAGAAACAGAAAACCTTCCTCTTTAGCAGGGCTGAGCAAGCTGCCGGGAAGAGTCCAGTCTTCCCTGCAGCTGTCCATGTAAATAGAGCTTGCCTGGGCCCTGACCAGGCTGTCAGTGGATAGATTCTGCAAGGCAGAACACACAAGCCTGGAATACTGTGTTTACTCTCTAACCTCAATAGAAAAGGCTTCCCATTCCCTGTTCCTGAGACACTGAATAAAATCTTGTTAAGATTGATAACTAAATTTTCCCCAAAGTCAGACAGCTAAGCCTGCCTGACTCTGTTGCCACAATATTGCACAAGCCACCAAGGTAAAGTACACAGAGCCTGTTGGCAGCTTGCAGAGTGGGAAGTCTCACAGTTCTGCAGCCGCCCCAGATGCTGGAGCAGATGCCAGTGGAGTGGTGCAGGGCAAGGGCAAGGTGTGCTCCCTCTCTCCCTCCCCTCCATTGCCGGGGCCGGCAGGTTCTGAGCCTTCCCCAGGCTGCTCATGCTTGGTGTGATTTTTTTTTTTTTCTGAGACAGGGTCTCACTTTTATGGTTCAGACTGGCCTTGAGCTCAGCCTCAAACTCACATCACAGCAATCCTCCTGCCTCTACCTCCCTAGTGCTGGGATTACAGGTGTGAGCCACCACGCCCGGCACTGTGGTATGTGGTACTGATTGCTGCTGGGTGTGAGTCTCCACACCCAGTGTTGTATGTGGTTAACAGGGATTGAACCCGGGTCCTTGCACTTGCAAGACAGGCGCCGAACCACTGAGCTAAATCCCCAGTCCAGCTGGTGTGATTTTGCGAGAAGGACCATTACCCTGTTAGATGGTCTGACAGAAGGCCAGTGCGTAAGGGACGTTGCTTGCCAGGCACTGCTGGGAGCTGCAGGTCGTGGTGCCCAGTCCTTACCCCAGGTCTTAGATGGTGCTGCCCTGTTGCCTCTTTGTCCTGTGGGCACTGTGTCTCCCGGAGAACATGGCCCTTGTGGGCTGTGGGAGAGTCAGGGTGTCTGCCAGCTTCAGAGGGGTGAGGTGCGGATGGACGCTCCTTCCGGTGGAGAGGGAAGTGTGCACGGAGTCTCAGTGTGCCCAGCAGTGGCTTCTCGGTCTCTGCACTGGTCCTGTGGTCCTGGTACAGGGCTTCGAGTCTGTGCAGAGGGATGTGCAGGTGTGATTACCTGTCTGCCCAAGTTTGTGCCGTGTTGGCAGAACACAACTGCTGGGGTCCATGGAGCCCAGTTGTGGGACCTGTGGGAGCCATTGTGACGGATTTTCCCCGCGCACTGGTAGTCATGGTCCTAGCTGTCTGAACAGATGAGAAAGCAGTTTGAAAATACCGCCTTAAGAGCTGCTACCATGAAGATAAATGATGAACAAAGATCCCCGAGGCCTGCCCGCCTCTCCCTGGCCCTCAGGGCCATCCACACAGACCCAAACCCAAGCCCACCCTCCCACTTCCTGTTGAATAGTTCACCCTCTTGGTGGAGAGGATAGAGCACTAGACAGCCACAGGTAAACCTGGGGGCTGCACCAGGTGTGGGTAAGGGCAGCCCTGCACAGTTGCTTAATAGAACCCCTCGAGTATCCCTGCGAACCGAAGAGTTCTCCCACGTGGGAAAGCTTCTGGGAAGGCCGGAGCATGCAGAGCGTGTGTCACCTCTGATCGGCAAGATTGTAAAAGGGCAACTGCTCAGGATGAGGGTGAAAAGGGAGCTCATAACTGACACCTAGAAATACGTGCCATGCAGTTCTGACTCTGTCTCCCCCCACAGAACAATATGATCCACCTGGGAAAGCCCACCTCAGTTCTCAGCAAGGAACATCGTAAGTAAATATTTTTGTTTATTCAAAGTAAAGGTGTACAGGAGAACATGCCAAAGGATTTGCTGAAAAGAAGTTTTGAGCTGTTATTTGCATATTGACTGGAAAGCAAGATTCAGATTCTCAGTTTTTTGTCTTCAGTAGCTTTAGCTTCTAGAAATACATTTTTGGGGAATGTGTACAGTATGAGATTTTCTGCCACTTTTCTGGCCTAGTTTCCTTAATAAAGGTCGAGCTGCTGTTTATTAAAACCAAGGAAATGCAGATATCTTTTACACTTCGTGTTAAGATTTTGAATTCTGCCTTTGACCCACTTCATGTCTTGAAGGGGCTGAATGAGTATTTCCCTTCCTTTTGTACCCTGGAAGGAAGTGGTTGTTTGGGACAAAGAAGGAACCCTGTATGCTCCACAGTCTGTGCGGAGCCCATCAGGTGCTCTGGGCGCTCAGCCTGTGGCTTCCTCTCAGACACAGTGTTCGCCCCGTGTACCTGGAAAGGTGGGTGCTGTGGATTAGCGGTACAGCCATAGTTGGGCTCAACGGGTTGTCCTATCTCATTGCCGCAGCTGAACGTGGAACCAGGTGACACCGTTGTTCCGTCCCCAAGCGCCAACTCCTTGATGCAGTTTGTTTTCATTTCAGCATAGCAAGTGAGCAAAAAGAACAGCGTGAGCAGTTGGTGTTTTTGTTTTGTCTTGTTGGTGATCTGATTCAGATTTTGTGCACTCTAGACAAGCACCCTACCAACTGAGCTACATCCCTGGTTTTTTTAGTAAAGATAAACATACTATAGATTGAACAATGAATGGGTATTTAGTATCAGTCCTCTCTTCCCTATGTTTCACATTTTTGTTGTGGAAGTGCTGTTGGTCTCCACATTCTGCACGGTGCATTGGCCCTGCAGGTGGCTGGAAAGGAGAAGAGGCTGCTGGATCCAAGACCACAGCCAGGAACTCAGGTGCCAGGTGACCCTGCCTTGCTGGTCCTCCTGGAGCTGCTCAGGCCGCAGCCGCAGAAGCTGTGCCCTTCCGTGGGTGTTAGCATGGGATCAGAGGCCGCTGTGCTTTCTGAGACTGGGGTGGCTGAACAGCTCACCCAGAGGATGGGCCTATGTTTGGCAGAGACACAGCCTCAGACTGGGCCTGCGGAGGCCACGCCTCCCTTCCCGTCCCTGCAGTTGGCAGCAGGTACAGTTGTACCTTAAAATGTGAAGTACTGCTTCCTAAAAGCTACTTGGTAGTGTCATCTCAGATAGGCAAGGAAAGTGTTAGTGGTGATCCTGTGATGGGGGCTGGGGGTGAGGGACGGCTCCGAGGCTGGGAAGATGGGACCAGGGGACAGGTTCCAAAAGGGGCGCACAAAGGAACTTGTCATTGGGGACTGGGTAAAGGTTCCGTCCCAGTTAATTTGTAAGGTGGTTGATAAGTCTCCTACTGAGCACAACTAATGTGACCAGCTCTGGGTTTCTTGCAGTTCCGCTCCTCCGGGGACAGCTAGACACTGGGAGGTGTCCTGGCACAGTTTGTACAATCAGTGTATATCTCCAGGCTTTATTTTTTTTTGAGACAGGGTCTCACTTTGTAGTTCATGCTGGCCCTGAGCTCAATCTCCAACTCACATCACAGCAATCCTCCTCCCTCTGCCTCCCCAGTGCTGGGATTACAGGCTCGAGCCACCACGCCCGGCACTGTGGTATGTGGTACTGATTGCTGCTGGGCGTGAGTCTCCACACCCAGTGCTGTTTGTGGTTACCTGGGATCGAACCCAGGTCCTTGCCCTTGCCAGACAGGCGCCGGAACCACTGAGCTAAATCCCTGGCCCTCTCCAGGCTTTTTTATCCCCTTCTTTTGAATTTCTTGAGAGAGGGTCGCACTGGGCAGTGCAGGCTGGCCCCGAAGTCACTACGGAGCCCGTGCTGGCCTGGAAGCTGCAGCAGGTCTTCTGTCTGGGCCTCCTGAGTACTGCCACACTCAGCTCTTGTTCCTTTACTAATACTACTCAGAAATCCTCAGAAAATGGTATGACACAGACAAAAAGAATAAAGAGGGCCCAGTAGTAAGAAAAAGGCTGTGAAAGGTCGATATGATCTTTGAATCTATTAGCACTGAGCGAGGGCGACAGAACAGTGCGGACCCACTGCTTTTCACCGCCACGATTTAAGCCCTAGTTATTTTCCAGCACCGCCCTCCCAGAGCCCTGCAGGTGTCTGACGCACTAGGACGTTAGTACTGTTTGCCACCAAGTTCAGAAGAGAGGCGTCCTAGGGAGAGGCCAGGAGGATCCTGGCTCTGGATCCTCTTCCTGCCCATGGTGTGGTCTGTGATTCTCAAGGACCACAGCGAGTTGTCTCTTCCGTGGCTCTCATGCCACCTCTGTGCCTGTGAGCAGCTCCTCTCTGTGCGTCCAGGTCCAGGGCTGATTTGTTGCAAGCTTACGAACTGTGCAGCAGTTGATATGTTTTGCTGCCGCTACATTTCTTCTGATCTCTCACCTTGAAAACCGCTAAATCCTTGGGAAAAGGTTCTCTATTTTTTTGGTTTTTTCCCCCTGAATTATGGCGCTTTCTTAGAATAAGAAAGCAATTAGTTGCGGTAACAATTTGCAATTTTACTTGTATAGAAAGTTGCTTTGGACATGAGAGAATAAAGCTTGGGGTCGGGATTGCTCTGGAGTTGGAGGAGGAAGAATGCGAAAGGAACAAAGGCCTTTGTATCTGGTGCAGGGTTACTAACCGCGAGGGTGAGTGTGATACTTTTAAAAAGACGCTTGAGTTTTTGGCTGTTCTCAGCACTTCGTGGGTTTTAAGGTATCTCGGTGAGGAGCCATGGAGAGCGATGGTTCTGTCGGTACTGCGGTGTAAAATCGTTCCGGAGCGCCGTGACAGCTGGACTGTGCTAGCTGTCCTTAGAATTACTCAGACTTTTCTGAGGATTCCTTACGCCAGTTAATTTAAATCATATTTAACCTAAGGTTAATCATATTTAACTTTCTTCTCTGGTTTTTAAATGATAGTTTATATCCCTTAAAGATGGTTTACTTGGATTATAAAAATTTCATTGACATTTGAAAGTGCTGTTTTCTGACAGATACCCTCAAAAAGAAATAGTCAGAAATGTAATGCAGAGAAAAACTGAAGAGCAATCAGTGGAAGTTGCCTGGTGTGCAGGTCACACTCTGTCACGGAGATGTTTCCATGCAGTGTTTTGCTCCCCCAAAATAAAGAGGAGCATTTGGGCTGGACGGAAACCCGCAGGTCTGCACGGAACCCTCAGAGCCCTGTAGTCCTGAGTGTCCGGTGTTCTGTACTTGCTATTTCTGGAAGAGGATGTACTTTGAAAATGATTGATTGAGACTCTAGGCTTATGGATGTACGTACTTACAGTGGTAGCCCATGTAGAAAAGGAAGTCATTTATTTTTAAGGGAAAAACTAGAAGTATAAAATAAGGACAACAAGGATTTCCTCCACCCTTCCTCCCTCGACCCCGCCTCCTTTTCTCCCTTCCTTCCATAACTCCATATTACCCAGGCTAAGGAGAACTGCGAATTTTTAAGGCAGAGCCTGAGAAATTTCTATTCTTAAGTCAAAATAAACAGAACCATTCTGTGCAGTGTTAAGATATCCACGAACTCGTGATTACAGTCACTAGAATACGTGGAATCACTGTTTCGGGAATGCTGCTGCCCTCGATGTAGAATCACCTCATTTCCGGAGCTGCACTGCCAGGTCCCTTGACTCCGGGTCGGGTCCTGACGGAACATCCCCTGAGATGAAAACTCAGTATGACTCTCGATCGGTCCCGTCCAGCTTTACTAACCCATATTCCTGAGCTCCCTTAAGCTCCTGTTGAAGGGCTGTTCTGATGAGGCTGACACAAGGCAGACTGTGCATTTAAAGTGTCAAGGTGCTGGAGAGTCGGCCCCTACTCAGAGTTGCCCTGGTATTGTGTGCCCCCCCTCCTCCGGCAGTCTATGTGCTGTTTCATGCAGCGTGCTGAGGGCTCCTTGCAGAGCAGTGTGTGCTACAGCTGGAACCTTACACCAGAAGTAAAATGAAACAGAGGGAAAAATTTATCAAGCACTTGCTATATAATAGATAAGTACTAGATAAATTTCAGCTCATGATAGGGGGTGGGGTGAATTAGCCAGCTTGTTCTTAAATGTACTGATGGATGATCACCACTGACAGGTGAGTGGTATTCTCAGCTCTACTGGAGTCCCAGGGCCTCCTCCCTCCTCCGTCCGACCATTCAGCAGTAATTACGGAATGGCTACAGGCCTGGTGGTACTTTAGCTACTTCAGGCAAACTGTGGCCCATCAGATAAGTGGGCTTGGCAGGTTGCATGTAAAACTGAACCCAGTGATGATTGTGCTGGGGGCGGTGTTTTGGGTGGGGATGTTCAAGGAATGAGATCAGAGAGGTCTTGGAGGAGGCCAGGCAGTTTCTGTTCTGAAGGCCACACTACTTACCACATCCCTGCAGGCATGCAACCCTCAGGGAGCAATTCTCTTGGTCTAGGGCTTTTCATTTGATTTGCTTATGCAAAATCTGTTTTCTGGGAAGGTCTTGAGGATTCCTTTAACCTCCAGTGAGTCTTTAACCTCCTACTCTTGCCTTGGGTGAGAGCCCTTAGTGGTGCGTCCTCCATGACCACCCTGTGTAACAAACACAGCGTCCCTTCTCAGGTAGGTCACGCGCTCAGAGAGTATTTTCCTTCTAGGCTCTGAGAGCCCCAGAACAGGAGTCTGTGTGCTCAGACTTGAGCCCGCAGGGTCTTCGAGGATGCCGTGGTGAAGGCTGGGAGTCAGCACGGAAGGAAAGTCTGCACACAGACTCGGTGCAGTGCCTGTGAGTGGTAGGGCACGGACAGGACTTTAGGAAGTTTTCCAGATTTTGTTTCTAGTTGAAAATGTGTCTGTAGTATGTTGTTTGTTTATTGACTTGACTTCAAGTTTTCCTTTGTTCATAGTCTTCTGATTTTTTTTCCTCACGTTCTCATTTGACCCCAAGATCTTTTCCTCCTCACTCATAGAATTTAAAATCTTTTAAATCTCTAGCTACAACTCCATCCTTGCCCACCGTTCATTCAGCTCTTTGCATTATTACATTATGCCCAAACTGATGACTTCTCCAGCCGCTGGCCCACTATCTGTTGCAGGCAGCAGCTTCCTACACTGGCATCTGCCTTCTTTGCGTTGTTTCCGCTGCAGGTTACTACAGCGACTTAGGATTGGCTCTCTGGTTTGCTGTTGGTGGTGTGTAGATCCCTATCTCCAGTCTTTAGGCTCCTGTTGTCCCCTACAAGGCATTTGCAGCCCTTATTTCTGCGCCATGTCCAGGAGGATTTAGAGCCTGGTGGAGCTGGAATCCTGGGGTGACAGCTGTGCGCCAGAGCCAGCCTCTTCCTCTTCTTCCTGTGCTCCTTGGCCCCGGAGCCCGGTTGGTTTCTGGCCTGGGAGACACGGGCACACTTTCCCGTGCTCAGCAGTGGTTCTGGAAAGCATTACTTGCCTTGCCATTTTAGGCATATCTAATACCATCGCACTGTTGTGATTTATTAATTATAGATGTCTCCTACGAGCTTGCCTTCACTTGCAGTTCTTCGAATAAAATGATCGTAGGACATGTGAAGCCAGGAAGACAGTTTCCTTGACGAGTTTTTGGTTCTGAATTGAGAAGTCACAGAACATCGGCTCACTGAGGGTGAGCCCAGCTGTAGGAGATGGGAGAGAGGAGGGTCAGGCTGGCTCCCTCGGCCGCCTGGGGACAGGATCTGCGAGGTGGAGGAGTGTTTCAGGACAGTGCTTCACAGTCCCTTCACCTGGGCAGCTTGTCTTTTCGGAAGCAGTGCCAAAGCACGCCATAGTGTGCCATACGCTCTGAAATAGTTGTCTGGCCTTGTGGTTGGGAAATGGATTGTTATTTGACCAGTCAGTTCCTTAATTTTTATAAGGGGACCATAAAATACAGAGTTTATTCCAACAGGCTGCTAGTGTTTTAATCCTGGATCTGCTTTTCCTGTGAGTGGAATCGGGAATTCTTGTCGATCCTGTCCGTCCACCTGTGAGTCACCTCGGCCTGAGCACCTCCACAGGTGGGATTGTCTCTGCCCCCTGCCGGGCCATTGTTAGTGTCCCAGACACACTTTAGGAATTAGGAATGGTCACAGCTCTGGGCAGGACCCAAACATCGGTGGGGCAGCATGTGTGTGACACTGTCCACCCAGCCAGCTCTCCATTGCCTGCCCCGGGGACTCGGCTCTGCCCAGTGATCCCTGGTACAGGAGGAGAGCTGTGCTGGCCTCACCACAGTCTCCGTTCATCGGCAAGGTGGTCTGAGAGACCTTGCCCCTCACTTGGTGGCACAGTGCTCAGCTGCCAGGTGTGAGGTGAGTCCCCTCCCGGCCACACAGATGGTCTGTCCCAGTCACCGGACACAAGCAGCACCTTCAGCAGCTGGTTTCTTTCTGACCGTACATGATCTCTCAAAATCCTTCATCTGTGACGTCTTTCCTCATCTGAGCCAGTTCTGGTTTCGTGTCATAAGTCAGAAAGACGTGCCTGATTTTCTCTAGTACCAAGTCTTGCCAAGGATTTGTAGTGACTTCTTACTGAGCAATGCACGTAGTACACGTTTCTTACCAAACACTCGGGAAGATGTCTGTCTCACTCCTTCTCATCCCCCACAGCGTGCTGGTTGTGTGGAGTCGCCGCCCCGAGTGATGTCATCAGTGTTGGTTTCTGGGCAGTTTTGTGGTTCCTATTAGCTGAGTCAGCAGGGCCAGCTCAACACCTATGTCTGATAATTGTCATATGAGATCTATTTATTCTTTACCAAGCAAATGACAGGTTTCATTTTACCTTGTTGGGTCCCCCCCCCCTTAAATATGTTTTGTTTTTATGAGGTGGGGCCTTGTTCTGTACCCCAAGGTAGACATAAGCCTGAGGCTGACTTGGGGCCACCACGCCCAGAGTCTCCATTGCTTCGAGGACCTGAACTGCTTTTGTTCCTACAGGATTATTTTACTGCCGTGTACACAGTCCTCTGGAGGAGACATTCTCAATCTGGGAAGGCAATTTCCTTGCACCTGCTGCTCCCCAGGCCCAGGTGCAGCTGGAGCCCAGGGGCTTTTGCTCCCCTGCCATTGTGACTGCTAAGCTCCAGGCAACGGAGAGCTGTATTCCCAGCCTTGCTAAAACAGGAAGTCATCTTCTATTTGATAAATATATTGAGCCAAATCTACATTTACATTACTTACTGTCTGGCAGTTTTCATTTTATTTAGGAAGTTGTGATATGTAATATGTTTTAGTTCATTTGTTGATGACAGTATTTCCTTGGTAGAAATACTGCCTTACATGTAGGTGGTCACGAAAGAAAAAAAAATCAAGGTCCGTTGTGTACTTTGATGACAGAATACAGCGATTTTGCCAGGGTTTCTCCTGAGGACCATGTGTGCTTGCTTTGTGGAAGGAGTGGTGATCAGATTATTGATGAAGTATTTTTCAGAGACATGAAATGATTTTTAATTTCTAATATAATTGGCATTTTGGCACACCAGTAGTACTCATACGGACTTTTTCTTTTCAGTTTTTCTTAGAACATTTCCTCAGGTAGTCAGTTCTATGATCGGGAAGGAGGGGGAGGGGTCATTCCATTGCTGTGGGGCAGTTCTGTGGCTGACACTCAGCTGGAGGGAGGAAGGCATCAAACTTTGAGAAAATAGGCAGGTTGGAGAGTGTTGGACTTTAAGGTTTGTCTGCTAAGCCAGAATGATTTGGGGGATCACTATTCCTAAGCTTGAAGAAATGAACTGAATTTTTTCACTATGCAAGTGAAATAAATTTAAAATATGTTCTGTCCACAAAAAAGTAACGATTTATCTTATAACTCTTGCCAGTGGTTAGTGTTCAAGCAGAAAGAAAGAGAATAATTTTTTGCCTTTGAAAAATAGATTTCAGTAGGGCTCGGTGACTTATGCTTGTGATCCCAGCACTTGGAAGGTTGAGGCAGGAGCATTACCACAATTTTAAGGCCAGGCTGGGCTACACAGTGAATTCAATCCTGAACTATGTAGTGAGACCCTGTCTCAGAAAAAAGTAAAAAGAAAAATAGATCCAAGTATTAATAATGTCCTCTGGACGAAAGTGGAATATGGCTGCCGTTGGTTTTGTGGATTCATGTATCTTACCATGAGTTCTATTTCTTTCTTTCTTTCTTTCTTTCTTTCTTTCTTTCTTTCTTTCTTTTCTTTTCTTCTTTCTTTCTTTCTTTTTTCTTTCTTTCTTTCTTTCTTTCTTTCTTTTCTTTTCTTTTCTTTTCTTTTCTTTTCTTTCTTTCTGACAGCATCTCACTTGATAGTGCAGGCTGGCCTTGAGCTCACTATGTAGCCCAGTCCAGCCTCAAACTCGGCAATTCTCCTGCCTCTGCCTCCTAAGTACTGGGATTATAGGTGTGAGCCACTATACCTGACCTTGTGGTATGTGGTACTGGTTGCTGGTGGGTGTGAATTACCACACCCTTCATTGTAGTATGTGGTATTGGGAATTGAACTTGACCTTGCACTTGCCAGGCAGATACCAGAATCACTGAGCTAAATCCCTGCTCGGGTGAGTTCTGTTTCTACATAACGCTCATCCTGTACTTTACAGATACTTGATGTTAACTCCTGTCATGGTCACTCATGTCCATTCAGAGCTCCAGTTCATTCAGAGACTGGGAGACAGTAATCAAAGGGTGTGGTTTGGGCTGTTCAGGTGAAAATCGGACTGGTGGCCTGATCTCAGGGCAAACAGCAAGTCTGTCTCTGATCTTATCGACATGTATCGAAGAGTAGGCTTTGAGATGGAAGGGCCTTGGACTCATCTGGCTTCTGGTCAAAACTGTAAATCGTCTCCAGGAAAATAAGACATTCAGTGGGAACCAGGCATCTCCCTGTTCCAAACCTCCTGTGTCTCTGAGGCTGTTTTCTGTTTGCTGAATATGCTAAAAACGCCCCTAGATGCCAACTCTGATGCCCTGTGTCTGTCATTGGCAGCATGCTCGAAGATGATCTTCAGCTCAGTGACAGTGAGGACAGTGACAGAGAACAAGTAAGTTCCGCACCTCTCAACGCCCAGAGTCCTGTTACATCCACCCCAGTGTCTGAGCTGCTGTCCTAACCTGTTTTTTGTTCTTTCCTGGCCCTTTCTCTTACTGTGAATGCCTAGACCCCAGAGAAGCCTCCTTCCTCAGCTGCACCTCCAAGGTACGGTCTGGGGTTTCTCTCCTCTGTTCAGCAAGCTCGTGTGTCTGTGCCACCGAGGGGAAAAGCCTCAACTCAGGTGTTTTTATGGTTCCTGCAAGGGAAGGAGGTGGAGGATCCCAGCCGAGGGGAAGCCACTAGAGCATTGTGTGTCCGCACCTCAGCACGCAGGGCCTCAGCCGGAGCTGTAACCTGAAAGTGCCTCTTGCCCACCACCGTGTCATGTGCGGATTTAAAAGTTAAAATACTTTTCATCATCATGATGATATAACCAGTATTTGAAAAGTCCAGCCAAAGAACCCAGTGTTTTTAAAAGACTGTGTTTTCAAAGTTTATTAACCTGAATTTCTTGGTTGAACTTGTTTTCTGCTACGCTGGGTTTCTGAGTTCCATGAATTTTCAAGTGGTTTCAGCTGCTTTAAAATAATGACCTGCAGTTCATGTTAATATGCTAGGAAATGACACCGCTGTCCCCCCTTTTTAAAGAAATAAGCCACGTTTTAGAAAATGTGATGCTTTAAGTTCTGAAAACAAGGATTGTCTGACATTTTCTTAACGTAAGCCTACTGATTTAACATGGCTCACTCCTGCCTTTGATGGCTGAGGAGTGAAGTTACTCGGCTCCTGTGAGATGTACCCGTGCAGTCAGAGTTAAGACAGCAGAAGCCCCTGGGCCTCACAGAAGCCAAGTAGGCAGTCATGGTCTTACAGATTTGTAAGGTTTGCTGTTTGTTTAGTCTCAGTTTTGTTAGAATTTCTAATTCCTCACGTCAGTTCGTGCAGTATGACAGATCAGTCATATTTACAAGTAAAGGAAAAGCCAGGCGTGGCGGCACATGTGTGTAGTCCCAGCACGTAGAAGGCAGAGGCAGAAGGATCGTTACGAGTTCTAGACCGGTCAGGCCCGCAGAGTGAGTTAAAGGCCACCTTCAACTGCATGGTGAGACCCTGTCTCAGGAAGAAAGGAAAGGAGAAACAAACCAGGGCAGAGATGAGTGGAGGCGGGAGTCCAGGTGGAAGTGACCTCGTCAGATGCCCTGGCTCAAGGGCGGCGGGGCAGCATCGAGTGGTCAGGGTCAGAGCTGACACCACATATTTTACACGGACCCTGGGTAGTGGTACAGTGTGTTTGTCATAAAATTTGCAGCTCAGAGTGACTTACTCGAATGCTGTATTTACTATTTCATAATTTATTTTCGATATAGGTAGGTTTGGTTTCAAGATTACAGTTCATGCTGGGGGGTGGTGTATATCTGTAATCCTAGCACTCAGAAAGTCAGGATTACGGCGAGTTCAATACCAGTCTGAACTACATAGTGAGACCCTGTCTTACAGAAGAAGACAGTCATTTGCTAGTTTACCTAATACTATCTAGTGCTGGGTTTTAAGGTTGTTTTTGAGATTCTCTTTGTATCTAGCAGTAATTGTTAGTATTTTTTGTCATGGACCTTGAGTTCTGTCCTGTTCTTAAAACCTGGCAGGCTCATAATTCCATTAGAAGAGATGAATTGTTTTTTAGTTCACCCTCTGTAGGAACAGTGTTTATAGTTGGTGCTCTTTGGTTACCGTGGGGTCAGTTCTCAAAAAGACCATGTTGGAAGAGTGAGTGAGTGAGAAGTTCTTTCGCTTATGTGTGTTTGGGACCTGCAGGTTTGAAGGGCCGGGCCAGACCATGGATACGTTGGCCTTTGCCAGCCACAGAAGTCGCTGTTACAGCCCTTCCCTGCCAGGACACCCTGTGAGAGTGTGTGCGGATGCTGCTGCAGTACAATTTTATTTAGAAGTACAGGCACCCTGCCGAGGCCCTGGTTAGCCCAGTGTCTGACATAGGTCGTGCACAGCTCGTCACGTTTCTCAGCAGCTGCACCCCACAGGCTTCTCTGCAGCAGTCAGGAGTTGGTGTGAGGATGTCGACTGCTTTTTAAGCCACGGGGGCCCCTTTCCTCCAGCTGATCAGGCATTAGGGAGGCTTTTCCCTGAGGAGCAGCAGAAGACGCAGGGCGGAGAGGGGTCCAAACTCGCCTTGGTCTTGTGTCTTCTAATTTTATTCTGGGTTGTTTTTCAGCGCTGCACCGTCCCTGCCGGAGCCGGCGGCCTCAGCACATTCCAGCAGTGCGGAGTCCGAGAGCACCAGCGACTCCGATAGCTCCTCCGACTCGGAGAGCGAGAGCAGCTCAAGTGACAGCGAGAACGAGCCACAGGACACCCCGCCTGCAGAGGTACTGTGTCCCCACAGGCCCGGACCTGGGCTCTGCGCCACGTGTTTACTGCTCAGCGGCTTCTCTCCCTGTTCAGCGTGACAGGCCCCGCTCTGGTGCTGCAAAGCACCTTGTCAAGTGTCTGCATACTTGTGTTCTCTCCCCTTGTTTTCCATAGGCTTCTCCTTTAATATTTATGAGAATGTTCTCTGAAACTTCCGGAATGCATAAGTTAAGTCCTACTTTTGAATCCCTCAAAGCCGAGCATTAAATTAACAGCCAAGTGATTTGCTCCCTTCCGTCCTCGTGAGGCCAGACTTGGCCCTTCTCGCCTTCCCCTCCCTCAGGAGCCTGCAGGAGGAGCAGACCAAGTTCTGTGGGGATGGACACCCAAGGGAGACTGAAAGTCCCTGCTGCGTAGGGAGCACAGGCACTGCTAGAACACATGGCATGGCTGCCAGGTCCCTTAGAAGTGGGAGACCGCTGGGGCGCAGAAGTGCCAAGGGGGACAGCATGTAATTGTCAGTGAACAGAACCCGGCTGGCTAGAGAAACCAACTGCGACACGAGAGCAGGCCAACAGATGCGTCTCGAGCACACAGGCCGTGAGGTTTGCCGTGTTCCTCTGTGCCATCCAAGGACAAGGTGGTTCTGCTGGAGACGAACCAGTCTTCAGACCAGGTTGTGAGACCTGTTTCCCTGGGGGAAGTGGGAGGAGAATGCTGCTGTCGCTTTTGGTTGGCTGTGGCTGTGAGTGGCACAGTGCGTTCCCTGAATCGTTCAGCAGGCATGGGACCAGCTGGACCTGCACTCTAGTGCTAGTCCATCGTACACCCTGCCCGTCACTCTGAGACTGTGTCTCCTTTGTGATACTAACCACTATTGAAATAATTTCCCTGGGCCTCGAACAAGATACAGAATGTGCTATATGGACAACCTGTGTGATGTCCATAAACGGGATGTCAAGAGCTTTGCTTTGTGTTACCCATTTATAAGTAAGGAAATCTGTGTGCTTGTTAATCTTGATATGAAAAGGTAATTCAGTTGAATAAAACAATTCAAATAAAGTCAGAATGGACAAATTAGGCTGAATAAGTGAAAACGGAAATTCAGCTGTGGCTTGTAAAGAACCATAGTTGGATTTCCTCCCTCGAGATCACTAGAGTAGTTTGAGACTTTCTAAAATACAAGTCCCATTCCACTTCATTTTTAAAACTTTTCTAACAAAAGCTGGATTTGAATATACATGTTGAAGTGGAAATCCATGATTCTGGAAGATTCATATGTTATGTTCAAGACTTACTTTCCAGAACACTGACTTTGTTACCTGCGGTGTTCCCTAAGGTACTCAGTGACTTTTCTTTCCCTTTAAAATAGCTACCTGCTTTTTTTTTGAGACAGGGTCTTGCTTTGTAGTTCAGGCTGGCCCTGAACTCACTATGTAGCCTAGGTGAACCTTGAACTCACGGCAATCCTCCTGCCTCTGCCTCCTGAGTGCTGGGATTAAAGGCATGAGCCACTACACCTGGCATTGTGGTTCGTGGTGGTACTGATTGCCAGTGGGTGTGAGTCACCACACCTGGCATTGTTGTATGTTATTACTGGGGATCAAACTCAGGACCTGGTGCTTGCCAGGCAGACACTGAAACCACTGAGCTAAACCCCCAGCCCTAAAATAACTATCTGCATTGATGAAGGGTAATGTGAGTTTCACCGTGACCCACAGTTACAAATTTCAGCTTTCTCACCCACTTCTGTTTTTAGTGCTGAGAAGTGGCTTTCTGTGACCGCACTCTGATTTTCTGAGTGGAACAGGCCCGGGGCCTCCAAGGTCTGCACACAGTGCCCTGGGTACCTGGCTGCCGCTCATCAGGGAAGCAGCCCTGTGCGATCCGCTTCCATGTCTGTGCTGTACTACGACTCAGAATGTCACTCAGGGCTGGGGATGTGGCCCAGTGGAGCCGTGCCTGCCTCTCAAGCGTGCAGTCCTGAGTTTGATGCCTGGTACTGAGGGTAAAAAGAGGGAAAAAAAATGTCAGTCAGTTTTCAAAATGTATGAGAGATGTGGCCTTTCTGCTACCTAAAAGTTTAGGAATCGTCACAACCATGGGTTATTGTAAAATAACTTTTGCCAGTTTAAATGGTCAGGAGAGGTTAGGGACATGTGGACAAACACTAAAACATTCCAAAAGTAATCAGCACATTTCCCCTTACTTCCGAGCTGTGTGATTAGGATTGTACCTACCCTGGGAGGGCGGAAGGGGGCACCCAGGAAAGGCAGAGGGAGAGATGAGAAGCCAGACCCCAGTCCTCTCTGGTACTTACCTCCTTGAAGAGTGCCTTACAGTCTGTTTCTAATTGAGGCATTATGCAAACATTTTCCCACGTCAGTCCCCAAATACATCATCTCCGACCGTATCCCTTTTATAGCTTCGTGTTGGGCAGGCGGTAAGGACTTTCCTCCCCACTCCCGTCGTCCAGGCCCCAGCTCACCCTGACCTGCGGCTGGGCCATCGGCCTCCCTTTTGCACATTCCCATGGTGGTGGAGGTATGCTGTGATATCTCTGTAATCAGGACATTTCTTTAGGGACTGCTAAATGCATCCCAGTCCAGGCCCATTCTCAGTGCCAGAGAGTCACTTAACCAGGCGTTCACTCCTGACTACTCTTCGTGGGGGTGTGGCAGTGTCAGGGTGCAACTGTGAACATAGGATGGGAGGCGAGACCCATGCTGCCTTGCCCCAGGGAGGTGGGCAGGTTTGGTTCCTGGCACGAGTGACAGGCATTGCATTCTACCGCCTGGCCCCATCCCTCCACCTCCAGTGTCCCCCAGGTCCGGTCTCTGCAGAAAGTGACTGACCTGTGGTGTTGGGCTGGTGGTCTTCCCTGCCTCAGTAATCCTCCCGTCCTGTTAGACTGCTACCTATAGGTGTAAATGCACACGTGACAAAATGCTCCTGTGGCCCTGAATTCAAAAGAGGGCATGGATGGAGGGTTGCTACTTTATGTATGAGCTTACTGAATCCGAGCGAGGTCAATGCTGGGCTGGGTGGCTTCACTTGACTTTATCCAGGGGTAAAAAGTGAAGATCAGTGCATAGTTGTGACACACTGATGATCTTGTCCTATATAAATGTCTGTTTTTAAGTAGAGAAATGGAAGGAAAGTCACTTTCAGTAGGAAAACATGATAGCCAGGGTTAGTTGCTGGAAGGTAGTCTGCTGATAAGTGCTTTCTGAAGGTGCTTTCTCCAGCCATGCTGGAGGAGGTCTTTTATCACTCACACATACACACGCACGCACACACACACACACACACACACACTCTTTTATTGCAGTACTGGGGACTGAACACAAGGCCTCTTGTATGCCAGGCAAGTGCTTGCCCAGCCCTTTCCCCCTACCGTGTTTTGTCTGGAGACAGATATGTTGCATAGAGTGCCCTGGGACTTGTGCCCCTTGTGCTTTAATATGCCACATCCCTAGAATTGTAGGCATTGGCCACTAGCCCAGTTGAGTTCCCTGGATTTTCTGAGAGTCCTTCATGAGTTGAAACTTCACTGTCAAGGATTCTTCTATGTTTTTTTAAACAGGGTCCCCCTTTTTTTAGTTCAGGCTGCCCCTGAACTCACTCACCATGTATGTAACTCAGGTTGGCCTAGAGCTCACAGCAATCCACCTGCCTCTGCCTCGTGAGTGCTGGGATCACAGGTGTGAGCCTCCACGTCCTGTCAGTTCTGTAGAATTTTTATTAGCACATTTTTTTTTTTCCTCTTGAGACAGGATCTCACTTTGTAGTTCAGGCTTAGCCCTAAGCTCAGCCTCAGACTCACAGCAGTCCTTTCTCTGCCTCCGGAGTGCTGGGATTACAGGTGTGAGCCACCACACCCAGCACTGTGGTATGTGGTTCTGATTACTAGTGGACGAGAGTCTCCACACCTGGCATTGTTGTATATGGTTACCTGGGATCAAACCCAGGTCCTTGCATTTGCAAGACAGGCAGCAGAACCACTGAGCTAAACCCCCGGCCCTATTAGTCCATGTTTTACAGTACACAGTGATGATACTCCTCATGGGGCTTGTGCAGGGAACAACTTCACTCCGCTTCGAGGATTTACATCCCACATGTTCCTCGGCAGTCATGAATGACCTTACTATCCACCTATCAGTTCCCAGGGTGCAGAGACAGACTGCCATGTTAGGAGAGCTGTGAGACAGTCCTGCAGGAATCTGAAGCAGGGCCTAGGACGAGCACTTCTTCAGGGACAGACCTGTATCATGGAGCGACGTGACCCGAGTTGGTCAACTCTGCTCATCTAACTCTCCTTTCTGTTCTGATTTCAGCCTGAGGCTCCAACAACAAACAAATGGCAGCTGGACAACTGGCTGAGCAAGGTGGGCCAGCCGGCTCCAGCCCCTGAGGGCCCAGGTGGTGCAGATCTCGCGCGCTGCAGGGGCCAGCAGGGCCAGGGCGCCAGCAACCTCAGTGCTACAGGCCAAGCGCCTGCTGAGCCCAAAGCCCCGCCCCCAAAGAGCTGCAGCAGGGCGCCCCGGGGCCCCGCCGAGGGCCCCCACGCCAGCAGGAAGAGCGATCACAAGTCCCCAGCACATCAGGAGCTACCACCCAGGCAGACTGTGGGGACCAAGCATCCCAGGAGGCCCCCCAAGGCCTCGGCCCTTGTCACAGCAGCGGACACAAGGTCCAGCTCCCAGGGGGACAGGGAGCCAGGTCCTGTCCCCTTTGGCCTGAAGGACCCAATCTGCAAAGACAAGCCCAAGGTGAAGACGAAAGGCAGGCCGCGTGCTGGGGGCAGCAAAGAGTCCGGGCCCACCACGCCAGTCCCTCCAGAAAAGCAGCAACTGGAGAGCTGCATCCCAGTGCCCACCAAAGACAGCACAGGGGCTCTGAGCCCCGAGCCCTTTGCGCTCATTCCCCTGGCGCAGGCGCAGGCGCAGACGCAGGTGCAAGGTGGTGGGAGGACTAGTGGCTGCCGACAGGCCGTGGTTGTCCAAGAGGACAGTCACAAGGACACGCTGCCACTGCCCGTAAGGAGCTCCAGAGTGCCTTCGCCACTCAAGGACACGCAAGCCCCCCACAGCCTGCTGGTGAAGATAGCCCTGAACCTCATCCCCAGGGTACCTCGGCTGCCCGGGAAGGGGGACCGCCCCAGGAAGCCCGAGGAGAAGCCGTCATCCACAGGAAAGAGGCAGGAGCCCGAGAGGAGATGCTCAGACACCCCTGGCAAGGTGGCCAAGAAGAGGAAGGTGGGTATGGTGGCCCGGTGGGTGGGTACCCAGCTACACAGTGTCCTGGGGAGGCTGGGAGTCATTGCTGCATCCATGGAGCCCCCTTTGCCCACTTCTCTCTGCAGACAGACAGGTGTCTGTCACACATGAGGACCCCTCAGTGTAGTGTGGCATTTGAGATTTGTTTTTGTGTGCTGGGGATCGAACCCAGGGCCTTTGTGTTACACTGGGGCACTACACCCCCAACCCTGAGGGTGTGTTGTGCAAGGAGATTACCTCAGTGTGTATGGTCTACTCCTTTAGTTTTGCCTAGAAATGAAGATCTTCCATGAGCTGAGACACTTCGGTATTCAGAACTCCTGCAAGAAATGCTGTGCAGGAGTTTCAGTCTGAGCGTATGTGCTCTTTTCCTTTTGCATGGCATTGCGGTTTGAACCCCGGGACATGTGTGTGCCAGGCGAGCACCTCACTGAACCCCAGCCTCTCTTTAAGGCTGATTCCAAAGCAGGTTCTCTCTGTTCACGCAGCCTGGCCTCAGACTTCCCCCCCTTTTGCTGCAGGGTAGATTGTAACATCTGTCATTCATCATGGTTTTTGTAGGTTTCATCAAAGGATTGGTGATCCTTGTTTTTTACAAAAAGGGAAAATCCTTGCATTCTTTAAAATCCTCTTTGAGTTGGATGAATCACAGTTTTATGGAATGTCCTTCCCTTTATTCTGAAGCACTATGTTCTGGATCCTTTTCTGCTTTTTCAAGATGCTAAAAAGCTGGTGTTCCCCAGGGGTTTCTTTCTGTTCGTCCAAGATCCGAAGTCAGGTCTCTCCTACTTGGAAGGGACTACACTTTTGGGGTGTGTGTGTGTGTGTCAGTGTGTGTGTGACATTGACATCATTTTTAGCTGTGGAAGTTGGCTAAGAATAACGGAGGTGAAATGGTCTTGGAGCTGCCGAGATCAGCTGGGTCACAAATGAAGCCCAACCTTCCCACACAGGGAAGGCGCCTGTCCTGTCCCTGCAGAACCTGTCGTGCAAGCGGGTGGTGTGTGCTGCCACTGCAACTGCAGCAGGCAGGCTGAGCGGGCCCCAGGCGATGTCACCGTGGGCTGTTCCAGCTAAAGGAGGGCGTAGTTCACTCCAGAGAGCTCTGAGAACAGAGAAAGTGGGATGGATGTGTGTGTGTAAATGGCACAAATTGCAGTGAAGCTGCTTGGGAGAGAGGGCCCATAATACTGTCTAGAAAGGCCTTCAAGAACGCGTTTTACTAGCGGTGTGTGTGGTCTCCACTGAGATGCTATGCTGTCGCGTGGGTGACGCACTCTCTTCCAACATTGAGGTTTCCCAGGGGAAAGATGGGAACTTAGAGGCTCTGCAGAGTTCTTGGACATTCCACCCCACGCAGGTGATCGGGCAGGAGAGGAAGCTGCCATGGCTCTGCCTTTGGTTATGAGAATCAGCTCCCAGAGGCCCCAGAAAACTAGGGCAACATGTGCACTCTTCATTTGAGTGAGGGGAGATTGCGTTTTATTTTGTGTGTGTATGTGTTTCCAAATGGTTTTTATTTGTAGCTCCTGGTGCCTAGTAGGGAAGTGAGCAGCTTCTGAGTATTGGTGAGCATGGACCTAAGCTTGAGTGAACTTGAGAGTAAGAATTGTGCCTTCCCTCCAGAAACGCTATTTCTTGGAAGCTGTTTTTCACAGGTATAAAAGTGAGGCTTTAAACTTCCCAAGGCCTTGAGAGGAGATTTTAATGGTCCCTTCACTTTAGGAGCATGATATTTTTTTTTTCTCCAATACTAAGGGTTGAACACAGGGCTTTCACATTAAGCTATATCCCCAGCCCTTAAATATTTTTTTTTAACAAATTTTGACTTACGGCCTCACTAAATTGCCTGGTGGCTGGACTGGGTTGAAACCACAGTCCTCCTGCCTCAGCCACTCAGTGTGCCTGATACACTTTCACTGAAGCTCTGGTAAGTGGCTGAGAGCTGACCCAGAACAGGTTGCTTGTCTGAGGCATAGACTTAGTGCGGGTCAGACCTGCTACACTTCTGGACACTGGCTGCCTTAGTCACATGGGGCGTTATCGCCAAAGCCCGAGCGCCCCCCACGCTCACCCCCGGGCAGATTTGAAATTCCTTTAGTGATCTTGGTGCCTCGCAGGGCTGGGAACCTAGGGCAGAGCCTTCCTCAATACCCTGGGCCTTGCAGAGCTGCTGCCTTGGCTGGGGAGATCAGAGCACCATGCTTCTCCTGGAGTTGGTTGCTCTGGCCCTGCCCAGGAGCTCTCAGATAAGTGAACTTGAACAGCAGCCCACTGCATATTCATTTCACCAGCAGAGCCCTGCATCCTGTGCTTTTCCTTCCTGCTGGACCCCAGGTGGGCAGCACTGGACCCTGTCCATCTCCAGCCCTGGTCATTTGGTCAGGCCCCCGAGTTCTGTGCTTTGGGCTGTACCCTTTCGTCAAGATCCCAGTTGATGCCTGGCAGAGGAAGGGCCGTTTTCTCTACTCTTGCACCCATTTCCCCAAAGATAGGCCATGAAGTCTTTCTGGACAAATTGCTCCAATGGTTAAGGCCAAGCCACGGCATCATGAGCCCAAGTGTTGTTATTCCAAGGCCTTGAGAACCTGCCCCCTCACAGTGTGAGGTTCACTAGATGTTTCCAGGGCTCACAGTCCTTAACTGCATGTGGAGATGAAGGATTGGTGGCAGGAGCTGGGGTGAAGCTTGGACGTGGCCCAGCATGGAACACAAGTTCAGGCAGCCGCCAGCTGCTGCAGCTGTGAGATGAGGCACCTACAGAGCAGGCTGGGACTTCCCTGCTTTGATGGAGGGCGAGGAAGCTCACGAGGAACAGCAGCATGATGGCGAGGGTCCTGTGCGCTCACAAAGTGCTGAACTTAATCAGTCTGATTGTAGTTCAGAATTTTAAAATATCAACATACACTTTAATGTGTGTGCATGTGTGGTATTGGAGATTGAACCCAGAGCTTGTGCACTGAACCTTATCCGCAGCTCTTTTTGGATGTACAGTGGGCCCTTAAAATTCATGGGGTGACATTTCTAGAGCACCCATCAACTGAAAAATCATGAATCTCAGATTTGGTCAGAAAAATGTCTATAAATACCCCTTTTTTGATACCAGGGATCGAACTCAGGACCTTGCACTTGCAGGCACAGCACCAGTGAGCTACATCCACAGCCCTAAATCCCTATTTTCACAGTTTAAACCCTAAACATGATGTGTCCCCCATAGTTATGTAATTTAATGACACACTGTATTAATTCACAAAGTCTCAGATTTGGTGACGTCTTAGGGATCTTAGAACAGTGGTGACAGCTACTCGGAGTCCAGCAGTCTGCTAGGATGCGGAGTGCTGGAGCATCTGCCAGCGACGGTTACAGGGAACAGCCAGCCAGCAGCAGGGGGAGCCGAACAACACTGAGATTGGCTACTTGCAAACTTCCTATCAAAAACCAATTGTGGAGGCTATTTGTGGTTTCCATGAGATTGCAGGGGTTTCTGTGAACAATTATTGGTGAGGATCTAAGGAAAAATCTGTGGATGACTGAGGCCAGCAGCTCTGAACTGCAACTTCCGAGCTCCCTTCGGGAACTCAGCCAGCAGAGCAGAGAACTCTAGGATAACTGACGTGAACTGCAGCTTCGTGGCGGTGTCCTGTAGTTATTTTCTTTTGAGACAGGGTCTTGCTGGGTTGTGTGTGCAAGGTTCAGACTTGCTGGCCTCTTGCCCTCCCCCCACCCCCAGTGCGTTTCCATGCCCATCTCTTTGTATAACTTTGTGTCCTGCTCCTCCTGCAACCCCCACCAGGGATCAAACTCAGGACCTTGCGTGTGCAGGGCAGGAGCAGCTGCACTGAGCTATGTCCCTGGCATCACCGGTGCAGCTGGGAGTATTGCAGAATGTCCTGCCCATGGCCAGGCCTCCTTGTGTGAGCCCAGCAGCACATGGTATTCCTCCTTGGATATGTTTTTCTTCCAGCCACCTAACATTCCTTCTCAAACAAATGAGTAATCTGCCTTAATGGTCACAGACCAAGAACTGCAAGGGGACATATTTATTCATGTCTTCTGTGTTTTGTGAATGATTGCTTTACTAATGAAGTTTAAAAAAGATTTTATAATGTTTGTGGGGGGTGTGGGGGGTGGGTGTGGGAGGGGCAATGTGAAAGGAAAGGTGGGAATGGCAGGAAAAGCTGCGTTATTTTTTTAGGATTGTTGGTTCTCTCTTCCCCTTCCGTGCTAGATCCCCCTACATTTTCTTGGATTGTTTCTCCAGATTAGTACCCACAGATTTGGCCCTTAAAGCACAGGCTGAGAAATTCATGCCTTCCGCCTTCCTAATGGCACTCGGCGGACTCCGCATGCCCGTCCCTGTTGTAAAGAGAGCCATGTGCGGGTGACTGAGGCTGCACCCCCACCCCCACCCCATGTGTGCCCTTGCCAACAACAGCGCTAACTCTGGCCAGCATGGCCGGTTTCCTCCAAACGTCCCATCCCTGTCCCTGTCCCTGTTGCAAGCTTGGTTGGATGTCATTTTATGTCGTTTTCGTACTAAGCCTCCTTTAGAAAATGGCCTGGGTTTTCCAAAGCACCTGTGCGTCTCCACTTTGTACTGCTCCGTGCGCACTAGGCTCACCTGCTTCCTGTGAGGAGACGTCAGACTCTGATCTGGAGCACCCAGGGGCCTCAACTGTCCGCTGAGTCAACTGCCACCTCTCATGGATGGGTCCCTCTGGGCCGCCGAGCGCAGCAGGGCTGGAGTGCAGGTGTGTCGTGTCCTCTCCAGCTGGTGACCTCACCCCTGTCTGTCACGTGTTTCTTTGTGAATGTGCTAGGTGGCAGGTGAGAGGTCCCAGGTCAGAGGGCTAGGTCCGGGTGTGAACTCTGCTGGTGACAATCATCAGGACTGTCCCTGTCATCCCTGGCTCCGCTGCTGACGGCCTCACAGTACCTGCACCTCAGGTTCCCTTTCGGACACTCCAGGTCCGTCTGCCAGTTAGCAATGCTGTGTCGGTTCTGGGAACACTGCCTCCCTTTCTTCCCCTGCTGCCAGCAAGTGCCTACGTGCCGAGCCAGGTGCAGCCAGGCATGCTGGTGCCCCGGAGGTGTCCCTAAAGCTTTTTAGGTGGGGCAGCCCTTGGCGGATCACCAGGCTGCCTGCCCAGACCCATCTAGGAAAGCAAACAAGTGAATTAGAAGCCAGCCAAAGCCAGCCAGCACCCTCCTTGCTCGTACACAAGAGGAGTTCCTGAGTGCCATCTCTTAGACCAGAGTCCAAGCAGTAGCTCCCAGCAGAACCCGTCTGTCCCTCCCCAAGGAAAAGATGCACCACTTACCGTTGCACAGAGCTGACTGATCGGAAAGCTCCCAAAGAGCCTCTGTACCACCCTTTTCCAGCAGGGCTTAGGATCCAGGTCTTGGCTCCCCCATCCCCAGTGCGTCCTTTCAAGTCTCTGAGATGTCATCAGTCGTGTCCCAACCAAGGAATGCTGAGTGCTGCTAGGGAAGCTGAGGTGGGGACAGGACACACCCCACAAGCTGTGCTACCCTGCAGTCTGCGACAAACCCCACAGACAGAATGCACAGGAGAGCTCTGCTGTGTTGATCCCAGTGGCTTCCTTCCTACTAGTCTGCTGAACATCATCAGCTTCTGAGCACTGAGGATCAGTAGCAAGTGTGTTATCCCTGTGAGCTGCTAAACGCGTGCATAGTTAAACGGAAGGTAGTGGAAGGTAGTGTTAGGCAGTGACTGGTTTCCAGTCCCCGGTTCTAGCCTGGGTGTGAGGCCTGCCTCACTATGATTGACTGATCTGTACTGTCTGCTGCCTAGGGTGAAGTTGGAGCCAGGATATCCTAACCAATGTGAAAACACAAACTGTTCACCTCTGGGCTGTGATGTTCTCTTGAAGATAACATTTGGTGGGTAGCACATGTTTAGTTGTGTCTGTGTGCCCAGCCTGTACCAGGATTTGAACTCAGGATCTTTTGCTTGTGAGGCAGCCGCAGCACCACTGAGCTAAATCCCCAGTCCTTAACTAGAAATATCTCCCATTAAAAAAAAAAAAAAAAAAAAAAGTGCCTTCCTGTCATCAGCAGGCTCATAGCTGCCCACACAGTTTAGCATATTCTGACTCTCCCAGGGATAAATGTCTCATCTCTCTTCAGCGTTTGCTGGGCTGGCCTACTGTCTTTCAGACTCGAGAGAACTCCTGGCCCCTTCCTGGACTAGATGCCTGGCATAAGTGAATGCATAATTGGCAAGGGGCTTTCCTCGCCCGGAGTAGGCATCTGTTTGAACCCCATCCAACATTAAGGACGCCTTTCTGTTCCACAAACTTGGCTGTGCACAGCCTGTCACCTGCGGTAGCTTTTGCTGGTGGACACTGGCCTTTCGCTGCTGCTGGACGTGTGACATCTCACGGATGGGTTAGGACTCATTCGCTGCCTTCGTCCACTGTCTCCCCTTTAGGGCAGGTTTCCCCGGTCTCCCCAGGGAATGATTACCTTTCCAAGTTACCAGTTAGTTTCTACCACATCCCTACTGATACGTAATTCCTTCTTTGTTTTGTTTCATCAGAAAGAGCCCATTTGTCCCATCATCTTTAACACAGCGTGTAAAACAGTGCTGGAAATGTAATACGAACCACACATTTAACATTTTCCAGTAGCCACTGGGAAACACTAGTGGCAGTAATTAATTGTAGTGATTTTTTTATCTTTATGTCTCAAATATCATAAACATTTAAACAATACAAAGGCCATTACATTATTTTTCCCCCTCAGAGTCCGAGTCCCTTGTCTGTAGCAGCTGCTTTCAGGCTCCAGTGCTCCCAGACACGTGGCTGCGGCTCCTGCAGGTTGTGCCCGTGTGGTGGGTTCTGTCCCGCAGCCCGCCTCCCCCCGACCGCTCACATCCGCACACACAAGGCTAAAGCAGGCGTCTTGGGCGCCATGAACAAATCTGTTTTGAAGCAAGACTGCAGATACGATAAAAGTGTCTTTCTAGCAGTGAGATTTTTTTCCTTCTAGTTCCCACTCTTTGGAGCAGGGCCAGAATTGGTATACACCTTGAGCCAGTTCATCCTAATTCCTTCATTTTCCTGGAAGAAATCCAGGGGAAGAGGAAGACACTGTGGTGAAAACCGGGACCTCCCACAGACAGCTGATTCAAAGGCTGCTGCTCTTCCTTGTGGCGTCAGAGATTTGCGGTTGATGGGGGATTGTTCTGGACTGGAACTCTGGGAACTCACAGTTGGGGAGCCAGCTGCAGCCCCCACTCTACTACCTCTGGCTGGGGAAAGGCGCTCCTTCCTGAGCCAGGAAGTGAGTGCAAGGCGTCCCGGCAAGGCTTAGCCAGGTCCTAGGGTCAGACCTTGGTGGTGTGTGACAGCGTAGACACAGCTTTTGTCACAAGGACGCCTTTGTCCTCTCGGTGATGAGGTACACAGCGGTGCCGGGTCACAGGCTTAGTTTGTTCCATGGTTCTGATTCCAGAATTTATCCCGTGATCCCGTTGGCAACCAGCATCGTGGACTAAATGAAGTTTTGTGAACAGACTATTTTGTAGCACTTTAGTTGTGTAAGTGAACACTCTCGAGTTATGTAAATCCTACAGGTCCCTTTCCTCTCTTTGCGCCCACTAAAATCGCATTTGGAAAATGAGCTCAGGCCCGTTTCTTTTGAATACTACTCTTCTTTTCATTAGAGGGAGGGAACTTTACGATTTATGCATGCATTGAATTAGTGGGTGTAATGGTGCTTTCAGAGAAGCACGACCCTCCTGAAAGCAGACTCTGTTATCGCTGTGAATGTATGCGCTGCAGTGACTACTGGGAGCAAGACTGCCACAAAAGAGGACTGACTGTTTACCGTTTGGAGAAACGCAGTGGTGTCTTTTGAGTCCACTTCCTGTTGTTGTGATGTGTTCCCTGTGACATTGTCCCCACTCGGCTTACGAAGGGTCATCTTTCTCCACTAAAACGTGTCTCAGTCCAAGTGAGATCGACTTGAGATTGTCTCCATGCCACCATCACAGGTCGCACTCAGCCTCCGAGTGTTAGTCACGCACAAGTTGGATCACTCCCTGGGCCTTTTCTGCCGATCCTGTTCCGTGTGTACAGCTGTATTTGTAACCCTGTGCCTTGCTTGCTCTACTACAATAGCAGGGAGAAGCTGAGAGAGACTTTGATAATAAGAAAATCAGACTGGAGAAAGAAGCCAAACCACAGTCCTCTTTGTCTTCCTCTTCCCACAAAGAATCTTCCAGAACAAAGTGAGTATGATGATTGGGCACAGCCTGTAGGAGTTCTGAGTCTTCTGGGTCCTGCCAGGGCAGAGGAAAGTTCTCTTCTACAGCAGAACCAGTGATGAATGAGCCCTCTCTGACTCCTTAGACCAGTGTGTTAGGCTTGTCCTGGGGCCCTGTGACACGTGAGTACCCACAGGGACTGACAGCAAGCTTAGATTTTAGCAGAAGGCTTTTCATGAGGGAAAGTTTTCTACACATCGGAGTCATTTAAGAGAGAAACTCTTGTGGTCCCTTCTTTGCAGAGTGGGAAATGGAGTCCCAGACAGAAAAACAGCACCAGGGTCCACACTGTCCTCAGAGTGAGAAGCTTGGACAGCGTGTGTGGTGTCGTCAGAGAGTGTCGTAGGAAAGGAACACTTGTCTACTCTTGACTGACTCAGGAAATGTCTTCACACATGGCTGGACTAAGTGAACACAGATTGCCCTCAAGGAGCTGTGGAGGGATCAGTGTGGAGGTGCAGTCGGGTCACCTGCTCAACAGGCCAGGTCAGGCCCCACTGAGTGGGAGAGAGCACCGGCTCGGCGAGGTCAGGACTTGTGACGGACTGTGGGCGCTGTGAGAAGCCACAGCTGCCTTATTACTCATGGATGGGGCTGGAGGTTTCACAGGCTTCTAAAAGTCCCTAAAATTTGGCCTTTCTGCAGAACACATGCAAACATTGACATTGTACCTTTTTCCCCCAGCCTCCGTTTCCTCCTTTATAACTTTAGACATTTGATTTGTTTCACCTCAACTTCGTCTGATGTTTCACTGCAGGACTTCCAAACCTTCCTCAGAGCCCTCAAAAAAGGAAATGCTTCCCCCTGCACCTGTGTCCTCCTCCTCCTCCATGTCGTCCTCGTCCTCATCCCAAAAGCCAGCCAAGTCCGCACATAAGAGGTCACGGCGGGAAGCAGACCTCTGCCAGGACCTTCCCCAAAGTGCCAGTGGTACCAAGAGCAGCCATAAAGACCCCTCCATTCCCAAGCACAGGAAAGCCCAGAGCAAGGGACCCGGAAGCTCCTCGGAACACAGAGTAAGTGGGAAGCGGGAGGCCGGGTGAGGGGCTGTCCTGGTGCCCGGATGAGGGAGGCCCTGGGCACAGCGCCTCAGAACCACTGGTCTGAGTTAACTGGCAATAACAAGCTGTGTTTAAAGTTGTGCTTCTTGGAGGATGAATACAAGGTCGTCTAGATATTTAGGAGGTCAATTTATTAATCTTAAAATGTGATTCTGGGTGAAAAAAAATCAGAATAATAGATTGTTATGCCAATTTTCAGTCAGATGTTTTGCAGAAAGAAGTTACCACAGAGGGTTCTTTTAAAGTTTGATCCCAGATATTTTATAATTATTTGCTGTAATGGAAAATCACTTTTTCAAATGAAATATCTTCTCTTCTTCCCACTAGTGTGCGTGTGTGTGTGTGTGTCTCTAAGTGGAAATGTGGTGAGCTGCCCGCCTCTCGGGCAGTCTTGTCTCGGCATTCCGAGCCCCCAGAATGTTGTGTCCGTAGCAGGAAGGTGGGTGACCAAGCTGAAGTACCGGGTCTGCTTGATTCCCTTCCAGGCACTACTTGGGGATACTGAAGAGAGATGCTACTTTTGGGACAGTGCTCTTCAGGGTTAAAGTGTAATCTCTGTGTGATTTCTTTAAACAGGGATTGGAAGATGCCGCGAATCCCTTTCCAGTGCCTTCTTTGCCAAATGGTAACTCTAAAGCAGGGAAGCCTCCAGTGAAGCCTGACAGGTGAGAGTCCGAAGGGGCTGCTGCGCGTTCTTCCTCCCTCCTCCCTCGTTCTTCCCCTCCGCTCCCATCCTCTCTCACTCTCTGCCTCTTGTCTTGACCCGTCTCTTCATTTCTATTCCCTGGACACCTTTCTGTTTCTCTCTTTTTCAGACATCAAGCTGATTTTCACATGAAGGAGGCCAAAAAGTTGAAGTGCAAAGCAGAGTCAATGGTCAGTGTTGGCTTTTTATTCCTTTGGTAGAATGTTTTCTGAACAAAACAATTCTTTCTTCCCTTGCAGTTTGCAATATCCTGCTTCATCAGACGTGTGTCTGAGGGGTCTCTGGGTGGAAAGAGGAGGGGAGGAGGAGGGGGGTGTGAGCAGGGGCCGGGGTGTGTTGGCGGGATTATGCTGTTTGGATCCGCCAATGCAATCTGATCGTGGACAGACCTTAGCTAGGTGGAGTGGATCTGTAGTGGTGATGTGGCAAATGAGTGCTTCCTGTCTCATGGAATCAGTTCCTGGGATGTGAAAAACAAGCCCGGCTAATGAAGTCAGTCAATTTGTGACCATTCAGAAAAGATTTAAAATCGGGAAGCCCACTTGTATCCCAGGACTCTACAGCCCTACAGTGCCTGGCTGAATGAATGAAGTTAGCCAAGCCCATTAGATGACAGTTCCAGATGCAAGAGCCGATGGTCCTGTCGCTGAAGGTGCCTGTAGGTTAGGGTTCTGTTGACTGTCCGGCCTTGAGTCTGTCTAGAAGGTGGAAGTCAGTCATTAATTGCCTATGTAATTAAGTATGTTTCTGGATGACTGCTGCAGTATAATGAGATCCTGTGTCCCTCCTGTCACGTGTGAGCGTCTGAGCCTGGGCTTTTATCTGTTGAGTGTAGTCCCCAGAGCTAACCTCCTGCAGACTGGCACCCCTTCCCAGAAGGTGTGTGTTGGCACAGGAGAGAGCAGGGCTGCCAGGGACCAAATCAGAAGCTCCACGGTGGTCACAGGGACCGTGGCCTGGGGTCTTGGCATATATTCCTGGTGCTTCACGGGGGCCATCCTGGGAGTCCTTAGCAGCTCTTCCTTCTTCAGACAAAATATCCCTTGATCCCTTCCCATACCTAGTGTTGGTGAGGAGTCCCGAGGTGTCCCTAGAGTTGGCCCATGCTAGCGTCACCTCAGTCAGGTCCTGGCTGCTTTGAGCAGAGGGCTTCCTTCCCACTTTCTGACATCGTGATCGAACACGGTGATTCTTAAGCTGGAGAAAAGAATAAACCCCTAGCATCCCAGCTGGTTGTCTACAGTTTACCATGACATTGGATATGGTCGCACCATCTTCCCTGTTCTCCAGACAATAACAGGAGCGCTCCAAGGCTGGATTTTGGTTTTCCTCTACGGAGGGGCACAGGGAATGACCAGGCATCCCCCTGGCCAGGGCAGGTCAGAGCCCAGTGTGATAAACACCACAACCCCATTCTGCTCTCAAAGCCTGTGGTTTGGACTGCACATTGTAAGACCACCTCATAATTGCATAACGCCTCCAAGATGCGTTTGGCATTCCAGATAGTTACAATGCGCACAACGGAGAACAGGCGACTGTTTCATCTTTGTACTGTGCTCACTGCTGAGTGCAGGAAATGGAGCTCAGCCATTTAAACCCATTCGGGGCATTTACGAGTCACCTAGGGACTTCCAGGCATTGACAGCCTTCCTTGGAAAGCAGTTAAGGGGGAGTGGATGTTAGCTAATTACTCTGCCACTGCAGTTCTTTGCTTCTGCCCCAAGGCCAATATTAATTCTGCAATATCCATGAATTAAATAGCTTTGTAGTTTTTAAGTTTTTTTGGAGATAGGGTCTCACTGTGTAGTTCAGGCTGGTCTTGAACTTGTATAGCCCAGAATGGCCTTAAACTTGATGCAGTCCTCTTGTCTCAGCCTCCTGGTTGCTGGGATTACAGGCGAGAGACACCACACCCAGCCAAAAAGAGTTTGAAGCAACAAGTATTGAATATTATTAGCTTCCTTTCAGCAAAGCAAATCAGTCATGCCCTATGTTGCTAATGAGTTCAGGCATATTAATTTGAATTTCTTCTTTTTGTCACTAATATTCTGAGACTCTCTAGAAAAATACTTGTCAAAATCATATCCAAAACATGAAATCCTAGAGCAGTAACACAGAGCAATCTGGAATATGTATGCATGTGCATATCACCAGCCTTATTTGTTCCCTTTTGAGCACAATAAGGGACAACATAAAGACACCACACACCTAGGTGATAGCTTCACAGCTCCTGCCCCTGTCGGATGTGCAGTTTGAAGAAGCAGCAGCCAGGGCCGTCTCCTGGATGGCACATGCGCCTCTGCCTGGGCCCCTTATCGCGCTCTTCATCCTTTTGAAATGGATCCCTTGAGAGTGCTGATGCTCCCTCCACCTTGCAGTGTTCATGTGTGTGGCGTTCAGCAAGGTGCAGAGAGGGATGTGCCACCCCGTCGGGTAGGTCAGATCGGTGTAGCTGGATTAGGCCACTTAGTGAGAAGAGAATTAGTGACCAAATATGTGTTGCAGTTAGAGCAGCCACCAGTATCTCTGAATGTACTTTTCCACAGTCCCTTGAAGGTCCATGGAAATTTTGTCCCAGTTGTCCAGGTCATGACCTTGTACACTAAACCAAAGCTCCAAAGGAGATTAATCTGTTGGGCTCCAAAGTACATAAAGAGGTGCCTGTCAGATACTTTCTCCAAGCTGCCCAAGATAAACTCTTTGCCCACAGAGAGCTCAGTTCTGTGCTGCCTTAGCTGTATCATCCCGGGCCTGGAAGTTGTGTAAGGAGTTAACTGCGTGCCAGTAACAGGGAGTGTGATGTGAGAGCGGCCAAACCCAGGACAACCATGCTCTTCCTCAGAGTCCTCGCAGTGCATTCAGCAGGTCACTGCTGACAGCACTGTCCGCGCCACTCTCGGGTTCCTTCATCTTCACACTTCTCTCAGAGAGAGTGCAGCTGAGCTCAGACAATGGAGTCCTGGGTGGAGATGGGGATGGACTGTAAGGAACAGGCTGTCCCGGCCTAACAGTGAAGTTCTCCCGCAGCCAGACAAGGCGGGGAAGGCCCTTAAGTACTTGGACGCCGTCCTGTCCCTTATCGAATGTGGGATCGCCATGGAGTCGGAGGGCCCAGCAGCCAAGTCAGCGTACTCGGTGTACTCGGAAGCTGTGGATCTCATTAAGTAAGTGCCAAGCCCTGCTCTTCTTATGCCTGCCGCAGCTACCTTCGTCAGCCGCTTGATCCACTTGAACCTCAGCGCAGAGACGGGTCCATGTGGGGCAGCCTTACAGAGACAGCAGTGCCGCTCTGCCGCGGAGCAGAGCATGTGCCTGGCGTGCAGGAGGCCGGCGTTCCGCTCCCAGCACTGTAGAGAAAAATAAAGCTCTTGGCTCAAGAACTGCTTTTGTCCCAAACTGAAGTTGTGTCCTGGCTGAAGTGCTGGCCTGTGTAACTGGATGCCAGGGTATCGTCTTGCCGAGTTCTCTGAAAACGTGGGCCTCTCCGGCTGATCCTGGCGGCTGTTGTGTGTCTCCCTGATTGTGATAGGGCTCCCTGGGGATGCATACAGCTGCACTACCGTCATTGAGCCGGGTTAGCCCAGGCCGTGTACCGCCTGGTGCCTTTCTGGTATCCTCACCCCTCCGGGACCACACTCAGAGCTGTGAGCTCGGCGCCCAGCGACAGGTCTCTGAGCTTTGCTATGTTTAACCCGTTGTTTCTTCATCTCATTGCAGGTTTGCAATGTCACTGAAATCTTCTGAGAGCGCAACACAAGAGAAAATATTTGCTGTTTTATGGTGTGTACCTTTTACTTAGTCTAATTTGCCTTCAGCTTTTTATTTCTTCGGATGTTACAGATCCCTTTTTTTTTTTTGAGACAGGGTCTCTCTTTGCAGTTCAGGCTGGTTCTGAGCTCACTATGTAGCCCAGGCAAGCCTCGAGCTCATAGCCATCCCCCTGCCTCTGCCTCCCAAGTGGTGGGATTACAGGTGTGAGCCACTATGCCTGGCACTGTAGAATGTGGTACTGACTGCTGGTGGGTGAGTCACCACACCAAGCATTGCTGTATGTGGCTACCTGGGATCAAACTTGGATCTTTGTGCTTGCCAGGCAGGCGCTAGAACCACTGAGCTAAACGCCTGGCCCATGCAGAAAATTTGCAAAATTGGTTTTAACCCTCAAATTATAGTGAAAGCCCAGTGCCTTGGCATGGGCTGGATCCCCTGCTAATTATCAACGTGGCATGGAATGCCAGTGACACAGTCACTGGGGACTTCAGAATGCTTCGGTCTTGCTGTTTAAATTGTTTTCTTGTGTGTTTGTGATTGGGGGTCAGTATTAACTTTGGGCATAGCCTGGACCATGCAGGGAAAGTCTGGGGTGGCCTGGTCCAAGCGACTTGGCTCTGTCCCTGTGACAGCCTTGTCCTACTCTGGGCAGGACATGCCTCATGTGACTTCTGTGTGTTCGCAGCATGCGCTGCCAGTCCCTCTTGAACATGGCGATGTTTCGCTGTAAGAAAGACCTAGCAGTAAAGTATTCCCGCACACTGAATGACCACTTCAAGAACTCTTCCAGAGTCTCCCAGGCGCCTTCTCCATGCATTGCAAGGTAACTGTGTCTCACTGAAGTATTTTACAGGATAAAGTCATGTTTTTCTTTACCTCTTGCTTTGCAGCTATTTGTGTATGTGGTAGGGGGAGGACTTGGACATTTGGAAACTTGTATGTACCTGTGTACTAATTGGCTTCTCAAAAATAAATCACGAGCATTTTTCTGCTGTTTTTGAGAAGTAGTGACTAGTCAAGGTTTAGGCTGAGTGGAGAGCATAAAAGGTACAGTGGTCCTTTCAGCTGTGGCTCATGTACTCCACACCACATGGTACTCCACACCACAGCTCATGAGCTGTGGCTCATGAACACCTGAAACTGCAGCTACTACCGACCCCTCTATAGATTTTCTGTACAAACCTGTAAAAGTGTAATTTCTGTGCTCGGCAGTCAGAGGTCAGCCACACAGCCTGGGGCTGTGGCTCAGTGGCAGAACACTTGCCCAGCAAGCCTGAAGCCTGGGAGTCCATCCCTGTCGCTGGCAGAAAAAACTCCAGACCCAGTACTGTAATAAAATCTACGCAAGTGACCTCTCTCAGTTAAGACAAATACTAGAATTTTTCAGCCAGTGATTGACACCACGTAACTAAAACTGTGGCAAGTGAAAGTGAGGCTGAGAGGGGCTTCTGTAACCTCCAGGAACAGATGGTCCGAAGTGTGGGCCTCAGGCTCCTGGCTCCCTGAGAACCGAGCCCCAGAGGCAGAGCCAGCATCCCTTCTCCCTTTTTGTGTGCCACATCTGCTTGGCATCAGTAAATGGGAACTTCCCAGAATTGTGTGCCCTTCCCCATATCCAGGACCCACAGGGGGCAGGACAAATGACACAGTCACTCCTAGCAACAGTATTTCCCTGTTTTGTCAACAGAATTGTTCACCTGTGGTATAAGATGCAGAAAAACAGAATGCACGTGTGGTTGTTTATAGGATGAGAATGGAATGTTCTTCCCCACAGTCCTTGACTAGTGACTTTTAAAAAAATTTGGTCATATTCTTTGGAGATTTCCCCATTCTGAGAGGAAATTTTGAACAGTTTGAAAGAAGACTGTCTTGTGTCCTTTCTTCAGCAAAGCAAGTCCAGATGGGGAAGTAACATTCGCTCTGTAAATGTCACCTCTCCAGCTTTGAGCCGCTCTAAGCTAAGCTCTGGGATAGCCACCCACAGTGTTGTAGGCACTGCGTTTAGCTGACGCCCAGCCAAGCACGGTCTCTGGGCCAGCACAGGAAACATGGTAGCAGCAAAGCCTTGCTCCTGAAGTGCTCTCCGGTCCTTGCATGGGCCCAGGCGCCACACTGCCAGAGGACAGTGTTCTCCTGCCAGAGGACAGTGTTCTCCTGCCAGGCTGCTGCTGCCCCTCCATCTTGGAACCACTCAGTGTTTACATCTAAATCATCTCCCTGTCTTTCTCCTTTAATCCACACCGAGATCCATAGTGCCCGTATGACCAGGTATTCAGCCAGAGCAGGGGAAAGCTCATACCCAGTTTCCTGACCTGTGCCCCACCCCGCCCCGCCTCTTCCTGGTCTGCCCTGCTTTGGTTGATTAAACAAATCATCAGACTTACCAGGAGCCTGTCTTTTCTTAGCACCTACCAGCCTTGGCCTTAGAGCTAGCAGAGCACAGACTGCTAAGACCTATCTCTGCCTTCATGCTGCTGGGACCCAGGAAAGGGGAGGTAAATGCACAGAAGATTAAGTGGAGGCGGAAAGGAAGCTGTGCTGTGCCACAGTGTCTACACAAGCACCCAGTGCAGAGTTGAGCTCAGTGTCCTGGTAGTGAGTAGGTGAAAGCTGTCTTGAGCTGGTCATGGGGACAGTGTGGATTTCAGGAGAAGTGGGACCATGGGTGGAGAACAGCTGAGCCTGTTGACGTCCCTGACCTGTTGGAATGATGGGGCAGTGATTGCCACTTGGGTGAGGATGCAGTGAGACCTTGTGACTCGGACTGCAGTCCAGAGATAGAGAGCTGACTCTCTCTTTCCTTCTCACCCTGCCAGAAGCACAGGCGCACCATCCCCTCTCTCCCCAATGCCTTCTCCTGCCAGCTCTGTCGGGTCCCAGTCTAGCGCTGGCAGCATGGGGAGCAGCGGAATGGCGACCACAGTCAGCACCCCCGTGACCATCCAGAACATGACCTCTTCCTACGTCACCATCACATCCCATGTCCTCACCGCCTTTGATCTTTGGGAGCAGGCAGAAGCCCTCTCGAGAAAGAACAAAGGTAAAGGGCTCTGGAGGTGATCGTGGGGGTGGCCCGGGGCGGGCAGGGTGTGTTGGCTTGCACTTCTGGGTTCCATTCCTTAGAGAGCCAGCGCTCTGGAGCTCTTTGCTTTCTTCATTCCCATTCTGCGCCCTGCCTCGTTATAGTTCTTCCTGGAGCTCTCTGGCTCGGCTCTGGATGCCTGTGGTTAGATCTTCACAAAAGCAAATTAGAAGCAGCTTTATCACCTTGCTCCTTCCTGAGTCCCATGTCATTCTCTGGGTCTGAGCAGAAATGGTACCAGAAGGGCAGAGCAAGTGCGGTGGAGATTCACCGGTTCTTTTCGGGCTCAGCAGCTTTGTTACAAGTAATCCCGAGGCTGAGTTTGTTTGCTTGCAGTATATGTTAAGAAAAATGGTTTAACTACAAATGCAAAAGCTGGCCTGGTAATGTTTTTAGAGAGAAGAAGGCCCAGAGTATGAGAGCAGCAAGCAGCAGAGCATGTGGTCAGGGAAACTGTTGAAGTCCGTGTCGGTCACCACTAAGCAAATACTTGCACATGTGAGCACCCAAGTAGGGCCATCGCTTTTTTTTGAGAGTCTCACTTTGTCGCTCAGGCTGGCCCTGAACACACTATGTAGCTCAGGCTAGCCTTGAACTGTTCTAGGCAATCCTTCTGCCTCTGACTCTGGAATGCTGGGATTACAGGTGTGAGTCACCACGCCCAGCACTGTGGTATGTGGTTACCTGGGAGCAAACTCAGGACCTTTCACTGGCAAGGCAGGTGCCTGGAACCACTGAGCTAAATCTCTGGCCTCATCCCATTTTTGTTTCTGGCTGTAGGAAGAATTCATCCAGCTGTCTGTAGCCTCTAACCTTCCTCACAGACTCTTGGAGCTTAACCTATCTTAGCAAACTAATAATGCTTCCAAGATGGTTGAGTTTTCTTGTGTTTTGTTGTCCAGCCATCCCTTAATCCCTGCCTAGAAGGTGCCAGGGAATGTGCTAGGTAGAATTTAGGTATTCTAATCTGAAGCAAACCTGGTAGCCCAGTGGAGAGATGTGAGAATCAACAAGCAGTCCCAGTAGGGACTCATCCCAGTAGGGATGTGTGTGTGGTCTCTTGGATTGATTTTTGGCTATGATGAATGAAAGGCAGAATGTTAAGGAAAGAGCTTCTAGAAACTTGACTCTCTGCTTTCATTTAATTTTTTATTTGTGAATATTTACTTGGTTGGTCGGTTTGTTTTGCAGAATTCTTTGCTCAGCTCAGCACAAAAACATGCACCCTGGCCCTCAACAGCAGTTTGGTGGACCTGGTGCACTATGCAAGACAGGGTTTTCAGCGGCTAAAACAAGCAACCAGAACACCTTAACAGATGCCCAAGTTGACTCAATGCCTTGGGAACTATGTTTGCACATTGGAGGCCTCGGAACTAGTCTGGACTTTTGTCACAAAAGGAGCTCCATGAAATGATCTGGAAGCTGGTCCACTTACACTTGTGGGCCTGTAACCTGGACACTAGCTATGAAAGCAGGATGGAGTCTGCTGAGATGCTTCTACTTTTCTCAGCGAAGGACAGAAATGCAGTGTTGCCTTCCAGGCATGCAAGTGGTCTGGGATCATTTTCCTGGGTTTTGTTTTGTTCTGAACCAGTGGGATGCAACTCTGAAAACAAATCCACATCATCTCGGTACTCATAGTAGGCCACTCCCAGAAGGAAACTTTTAAATCATGATTTTTGGTGAAGGGTTTTGTGGTTGATTTCTCTCTCTCTCTCTCTCTCTCTCTCTCTCTCAAGTTTTAGGGAGATTTGTTCAGTAGATTCCAATAGCCATCTGAAAACATCAGTCATGAAGGATGCCACTGTACCCTTTTGTTTTTCCAGTAATGTGGATTGAACTCAGGACCTTGCACTGGCAAGGCAGGCATGGTACCACTGAGTTACATCTGCAGTCTGCTGTACTCTTTTCTATCAGTAGGGAGGGGCTTTGATGATACCAAATATTGTCCTAATTTATACAATTGGAAGAAACCCCCATTGGCTATTGGACTGCACTTCACTCCAGCTTGGAGTTCTCCAACTGCACTGGAAGCTAGCTCTGGATTCTGGTTTTCAGGGGGGCTTGGCATGACTGTCTCCTCCTGCTCCTGGGAAAAGGAGTTGGTGATGAGGCAGTCACCTTGGACTATCTTCTGAATTTCTCATCTTGGGGATGAAGGGGATCGACTTATATACCTGATCAGATGGCTGAAGTGCTTTTTCATTTTTGTTAAAGTAGCCCTGGAGTCCGAGGTGCTGGTGGTGGTCTGCAGCTATGTGGGAATTTATGTGTGACCAATTCCAAGTTTTGTCAGTGAACAAGAAAAATGAAATCTACTTCTTAGAGAGGCTATATTTTTCTGCTACAAATTATTTTATATTTATAGCAAAGCTAAACTTTCTGAGCCTTTGATTGACTAAAGGAAGTTGACTTCCTGAGAGGGGGCAGAGGTTGAGGGAATGATTAGACTGTAAAAATCATCACCACATGCCTTCACTCCAGAGTGTTCTCAGTTCCTCAAATCCAATGAGGCCAAAGAGGAGCTGTGGCCTTCCCCTGAGCTCTCGCCACCCCGTCTGCACTCAACCCGTTCCTTCGGAATGACAAGAAGGAAGGGACCCATTCAGGATCCCATATGCTCGTCACACAGGTTCTTATCCATGGAAACTTTAAAGGTTCATATTGGAAATACTCTTCGAGTGCAGTGTTCTTTTTAAAGCCAACTCTTTTTTTTTAACCCATTTTAGAAAGTAGGATTTGCACGTGTATTACACTTGAGGAGTGCTGTCTCTAATGAATTGGTAGTCCTCCTTCACCCTCTTCCGTGCCTCTGCACATTTCCTTCCAAGCATGTTTCGTAGTTTGCTATTTATTACTCTGAAGAAGGAAAATGTCTCTGGTGCCTGAGGTGAATGTAGAAGTCTCTGTTGTGTGGTGCCTGTGTAAAGGGTCAGGTCGAGGGATGCTTGTTGCTGTTCCACACAGAACTGTCCACCTGGCGTTGTCTGTTAACCTCGCTTCCTGCCTGTTCCTCACCCCAGATGGGTTAAAGCCATAGCTGTCTGAGCAGAAGACCTTGATGTGCAATCCTGACAAAGCAGCTTCTCCATGGTTGCTGTAATGTAAACTCATGGTCTCTCTCTCTTAGTTTCAAAACCTTTTGTTAAGTGAACAGTAATTGTTCAGCAGGTTGTGTGCATCGTGGTGTGTGTGTGTATCTTGTGTGGACACAGCATCAGAATGAGGTCTATGAGTGTCCTTGCCACTCTTTCCTTGCTCTGTTGGCTGTCCCCTCGTTGCTGAGGTTCCCTTGCAAAGCAAACTGCCTGTCACTTGTACAGGGTGCTGCTCCCTGCAGAGCATGGCCCTCCTAATGAGCCACCCCATTCCCGTGACCTAAGACATTTCTCAGCAATTCTCAAAGAACAGGTGGTTTTTTCCTGTGGCCTTATTCTTTCTAAGATTTTTTTTCCCCTAAACTTAAATTTTATTTGTCCTTGGAAAAAGCAAAAAATTTGGACAAATCAGTTTGTACTTTTTCGGTCACTGTGTATTTCTGATTCTGAATACAATACTCACTGTACCTAAAGGGAGTTGACTGGGGCCCCTTCATGTCTGCTGGTATTTTTGCTGTTACAGTTGTGTATAAATCTACACAGAAGGATTTTGAAACCATTTGCACTTTTTCACTACATGATTACAATTACTAGTGGCAAAATTTATATTGAATTTGAGAGAATTGCATTATAAAATTAAATCTTTGAGTATGTGATGTCATCATAAGAGTAGTACCCACTTCACATTGCGACAAAACGCATCTTAAGGAGTGAAAATATATTAAATGTTGCATTTGCCATAATAGAGGTGTGTGTGTGCGCGTGTGTGGGTATGTGTGTGTTGTGGGTGTGTGGGGGGGTATATAAAAACACTTCAAAGTGTTGAATGATTCTGCTCTTCTGGAAGTAATTTCAATGTGAATCAGTGAACTTAAGAGCTCTGCTAAATAGTGAAAAACACTATTGAAGTATACCAGATTGTACTTGGTTAAGGATGTGAACGTGGCCACCTTGTAACATGGTCTGAGGAAGGGGAGGGGCCAGTGAGCAGTTATCAGGAGCTAATATAGTAATTTAATTTGACTGTCTGATGTTAGGATTCAATCACAATGCAAAAAGGATCGTTTTTTTTTTTGTTTGTTTTTGTTTTTTTAACCAAAAGACCTTTATTTTATAAATTTTTTGGCTAAGATGTGTAGCTATTTCCCCAAACGGACCAGACCACATTTACGTCTCTTGTTCTGTGTCCTTTAACTCCAGATCTCAGGATATTCAGAAGCTAACAAAAGCTGTTCCTTTTCTGGCTTTAACCTTGCCTTAACTGGTCCCTTACATATTAATGCTGGTAGGATCCGAAAGTCACTGTTTCATGTCCTGTGTGGTAACGTATAAGTGCAAAGGAGACCACTGTGTCCCCAAACTGTTTTCTGCCGAGTTCTTTGGAGTGTATGATATGCCTTTGATGACCAAATGTAACTTTGAAATAATGTCTATGCGTAACTACAGTTTCAGGTGATATTACAAAGGTCTTACATCTTTTACCCTTTTATTTATTTGAAGTATAATTGTGCATCTTATGGTGAAAGAGTTGGGCTTTTCAAAAACTGTATTTCAAAAGTTTTCATGCTTCCTACCAGAGTTTTTGTTCTCAATGATTTATAACCCCTAGGACAAAAAAATGTTGGAAAGACTTTACCACTTAATCTGTTAAACCTTTTACCACTAATAACCAGTATTTTAATTTTGGAACAAGTGTCTGGTCATCTTTGAAGACCCAAGGGATATGTCTCCTGCTAAGTGGTGAGGTACAGTGCCTCTGTGGGACAGTGCCCAATCACAGGCAGTGGTACTTCTTTTCCCTGTTTTTCCAGTGAATCTGTTCTTCTCTGTTTGGTCTCATTTGGAAATAATGGATGGAAGGTGTTTTCCTGTGCCTTTGTGTTTTCTTGTTTGGGGAGGCAGAATGGCGGGACAACATGGTATCAAGAGATTTTCCTTCCAGCACAGCAAGTGGTGGTTCCACAATGTGATGCTCAGATATGCGGCTGTGCCGGTTTCGTGGCGACTGAAAATGCATAGCCATAAATTGTGAGCACTGGCCATTTCTTTAGTTCTTACGACACATTGATGAACACCATCTACCGCTTTTAAGTGGATGTAAATTTCTTGCTGTTCTAGGGGAATCAGTATATTGTTTCCCTGAGCACTGAATACCAGGTACTGTGTCCAGTAGAGCAGGCCCACACCTCTGTACTGAGGAGAGGCCCGTCAGAGGGTAGGAAGGACTGCTGTGGAGCCTACACGTTGCCCAGCTGGCCTGGGAGGATGAGGGAGGAAGGCCACTGCCAGGTCACAGGATGGCCAGGCAGTGGCCGAGCCAACCTGCGTAAGACAACTTGCTTGGCGTAAAGCAGATATGTAAGCCGTGCTCCACATAGGCAGTATTAAGTTCTCCTTCATCCAGGCCCTTCATGTACTGTTAAGATTATATATCCTCTCCTGAGAAACCAAGTGTACACTATTGACGATGGAGTGTGTGTGTGTGTGTGTGTGTGTGTGTGTGTGTGTGTTCACGTGTGTGCGTGCACACCTGTGGCCCAAATCTTTTTTTTCCTCTGTCCTGAATGTGATTGTGTTTTCAATGATACCTGCGCAGGGTTGCCTTTTTTATTTATTACCATTATATATTATATATTTTTTGCTTTCTTATATGTTAGAGGAAAGTCAAATCTTGGTATTACTGAAATTGTTTTAAAAAGGAGTAAATTGTCCAGTTGATAAATGAAAATCACTGGGATGTCTATAAAATAATGAGCTTTCTTTAATGACTATGGAACAATGTGCCGGCTGTGGTCACAGCGATGCTGTGCAGAGGCTGAGGAGGTAGCGGTGCAGCATGAGTTGGGGTGCTGTGTATTTACCCCCCTCAGCCGCAGAACTGTGACTTGGGCTTTTGTGAATACAGCTTAGCTGCCTTGTATAGTCCTTTAAAAGAGACGTATGTGGTCTGGGAGAGAATTATAATTTGTTTTTAGAAGAAAAATTTGCAAAAGATCTTTCCAAAGATAATGTGCCACAGATCTTTTGTTCTCTGTAATGAGGATTAAATGCTGTTTTTTAAAAAGGTGTAATTGATTTGTTCATGTTCAAATTCTTTTCACAAGAGAATCATGCTGTTATAATAAAATCAATAAAAATTTAGAGAAACTATTGGGGTCAAATCCATGCTTTTATTCTTTGGCCTGAATGAATTTGTTTGATTGTTGCCAGCATGTAATAATGCACTCTCGTTCACAAGTGTACTTGTTGCTGAAATGGGGAAAATGTGGTCAGAAGGGCTCACCTTTCTGCTTGTATTCTCAAGATCATAACCACACAAGTTCATCTAAGATCAGTGGTATTCTGCCTTAAAGGCACTGCAGTGCATCCGGGACAAGTGTTGCGTGTTCTCAGTGTTTGCCGGGTAGGCTTGGAAGGTAGAAATACTGTGAGAAATCGCAAAGGTAGCTTTTTTTCACTTTGTCATCCCTAAGTAAATAATATACCAGTAGCTTCATAAAATCAGAAAAGATGTAAGTTCTGAAATCGCTCTTCCTGAATTTGAATCTTGGCTCTGGAGGCTTGAGTTTGTTCTCCCATCTGTAACACACGTTGACTCGATGTCCATTCATTGAGACTGCAAAAGGCACAACAGGTGACACGGGGTGTTGGGCACAGTGCCTGACAACATACTCACAAACTGGTGGATGTTTTTCTTCTCTCCCTGACTGCACCAGGGTCCCAGCCTCTGCACATCATTGGTAAGCCCACAGGAGGGTGCAGAGGTTGGCAGGAGCTGGACGGTGTGTGCAGTGCGGTATGCGTCTGGAAGTAGTGTGTTTCACTGAGTGCAGGGAGGGGCACTCACAGGTAGGTCTTCATCGCGGACTCACTGGCTCCCCTCTGGGTCATATCTCTGACTCACAGGGAAGTAGTTGCCCATGTCATACCAGTTTATTTTAACAGCTACTCTGTTGGGTGCTGAGATTGTTTCTAATCTGAGGATATTATGCAGATTGGAAGAATATTTCCATGACAATCTCTGAAAAAAACATTTGACCAAATTTAAAACTATTTCTTTGAAATAAATTTCTAGAAGCAGTTATAAGGTGAAAAGATATAATTTCTATGTACTTTTTTTGAGTCAGGGTATTGATACATAGTCTAGGCTGGCCTCAAGCTATGTAACCCAGGATGTCCCCAAACTCAGTGACTCTCCCGCCTCAGTCTCCTACGTGCTGGGATTAGAAGTGTGCAACACCACATGTAGCTCCGCATAACTTTATTTTGGAAAATTTCAAACATACAGAAAATCTGAACAGGTGGTCCCGGGTCTGGTTATCTACCCAAAGGCCTGCATTTTAGTGTTTTTTTTTTTTTAAACATACACTTAATTTGGGAGTCTGAATCTTTTATCCCAAGTGAATTCTGACTTTTATGCTCTTGAGAAAATATCCCATAGAACTGGGCCCTCCTTAACCATCTCTTTTCCTTCTGAGCTATGTACATGTCTGTGGTGGCCATTTTAAGTATAGTAAAAATTTGTTGTATAGTTTCTATAGACATGAAAAATAGGAAGTAGGGAGTTCTAATAATTCCCCAAATTATATATTATGTGGTTTAAAAATATTACAGTATATAAATTAATTTCATAGTTTATTGGAAAGAAAGTTTTGTGCTATTATCTGGTTCTTTTTTTGTAAGTTGTTTTGTCTGTGATTTGTGACATTTTGGCCTTTTAAGATTGTGGTACACAATGTATTATTAATTAGTTATTCTTTAATTATGAAATTTTACCTTATTTCTCTGAGACTTTAAAAAATATGTTACATTGAAATTTTTTAAAATGTAAACAAATAATACAGTGATCACACACAAGTTCTGACTAAAAAATATGGTGTTTGATTTTATTACAAAAACATGTTGCCATGAATCCCCTTCAAAATACCCTAGCTTATCACATCCCCTGGTTCTGCCACTTTCTGAGGCAGTTGTGGAAGTCTGTCTTGGCATCATGTGACCTGTGTTCATCTCCCCTGCTCCCGTCCAACTTAGGACATTGTGCTTGCCAGGCAGGTGCAGCCCCACTGAGCTACATCCTGGTCCTTGAAAGTCATCTTTTGTATGTGTTTAGTTGCCCTTATGTCCCTGCATGATCATTTTTACTTTAGGGATGAACCAGAAGTTGCCCGGTGCCGGATGAGGTGAGTAAGAGGGCTGAGACACAATGTTTCACAAGCCTGCCTTCCTGTTGGACGGCACTTAACAGCACTCACTGAATGTTTTATTGTTTTTGGTTTTTATTAGTACATGTTTTAGATACAATGATTACATTTACTGTGAATAGTATGTACATATACATGACACATCTTTTTACCCACACTGTGTTAGAAAGTAGCAAAAACAGTGGAATAAATATTTGGGAAAAGGGAATATTTTGAGGGGAATTAATGGCAGTGCTTTTTACTGTAATTTTAAAAACTTAAATACATACTTTTGAGGTCTTGGTAGGTGCCTACTGTCTTGATTTGACAATTGCTCACATTTAAATTAAAATGTGCTAAGTGGGAGGTGTGTCTCCAGACATACCTAAAAATCTCAGCATGTTTCTCTAGACAAAGTCATAACCACATGCCATTTTAGCTTCTGAGAATATTCCTCAATGACTAGTATTCAATAACATTCAAATCAGTGTATTTCCCCAGACTGTCTTATAGCTTCTTTTTGAACATGGATTCAAGCAAGTTTCATGTGTCACACTTCGTCATTATGTCTCCTTATTAAGCAAGATCCAGTCCTTCACTTCTCCCTTTGTAATATAATGTCCCCATCTTGCATTTGTCTCTTGTAAGTGTCAGACCCCTCCTGAAAACCAGAAGTTAGGTCTAGAGGCTTGGTTATATTAGACAAGAATGCTGCATGGTGGAACTCTGCAGATAGGAACACAGTTCTTTATTCTCAGCAAAGCTTTGTGTCTGGTAAAGCGGTGATAACCAGGACCCTTTTATAAATGCAAGTTTTTCTGTTCCTGCAACTTGTGACTTTATTATTTTTTATTTTAGCATGCACTTGAGAATCCTTTCTTGAATGAGAGATGAGAAATGAGAGGGTATTTTGCAGGCTTACTGTCATGTTACCAGAGAAAAGTTGCTTGATGCTTTGCAGAGAAGCTTTTTTTCCTATTTCACCTTTCCTGAATATTATGCTTGGAAAGTGAGGAGGGGAAAACTCACCAAATTTTATTTACATTTCCTTTGATTCCACAGTGCTGAATATCTCTCACATATGAGTCCCAGCACATATGACCACTACTCTATAGACGCAGTCAGAGAATCCACCTGGCGATTGGGGGAAAGTTTGCTGCCTAAATCAAACAGGATGAGTTAGTTCATCATGAGGAAGGGCTCTGTTAATACAGGCAGGCGAGGAGCGGAACAATAAAAAGGAAGCTGATCTATACAAGGTGGAGGCAGCTTTTTTCTTTGGGCTTACTACTCAGGATATTCCTCCTTTCTCAGATTACATCTCTCTCCCCAAATTACCTTTTGCTTTTGTTTTTAATCGGTGTGTAAGTAGGCAGACTTCTACAGTGCCCTGGGGTTTCTGCTTTCAGTCTTGCTGAGCTAAAGAGACTTCCCAGCCCAAGATCAGGCAGACTTTCTGCCACTGAATACTGGCAGCAGCTCTGTGAGGTAAGTTGTCTCCTCTGTGTCCTTCTTGGTCTTTTATTAACTCCTGGAGTGTGCATTACTTGAACTGGGTTTTATTCATCCTTTGTCAAAGTTGCTGGGAATGTGTATTGTTGCCATCTGAGGTACTTCTAAAAAAATTATCTAGGAGTTCCTTAGAATCCTCAAATCCATTCTGAGCAGCTCTGAAGTCCCATGGATCTTTACAGAAATATAATCAGAGGCTCATCTGCTGTTACTGTGGTTGTGATTAGGTAACTGTACTGTCTGTCTTGTCTTAGGAACAGGACTCTGAGTAGTTGTGGTTTCCCAGTAGACCACACTCAGCTGAAAGTAAGACTTAAGTGAGACACTTAGGCTCAGCTAATAGAAGCCTTTGCCCTTCGAACAGACTGCAGGGCGGGCCTTGAAATACTTTCCAAACAGACAGTTTTATTTTAGCTTTCAAAGACTATGTTCCTGCTCTGCATAAGTGCTTTAAATTACCCTTCTCTGATACGGGCCCAATCCCAGTATCTCCTTTACCTTATTTCATATGAATGGGGGAAAAACAATTATAGGTTTGCATACCTCCACTGCTAATTGTGCCTGTAAATTATCCTCTGGTGATATGAAAAACCAAGACCAGTGCACACTGCATGGTTCTGTGCATGTACTCATGCTAGTGAATGTGGAAACAAATATGCTTAGTTGAATGGATTCCAGAAAATGCCTTTAGTTCTTTTCCTACTTCTCTGTCTTTGAACTGGCATGGGATTCTGGACTGTAACTGAGGTCCTCACAAGAATCGGCAAGTGATTTGCTAGAGTGATTTTTGTAGAAGTCCCCAAAATGCTGTACAGAAGTTATCTGGTGCATACATCTTGGCAGTCTGATATTTTATAGGATATATTCCTGGAAAAGCAACAACAAAGTATAAGCCAGATTTTCCAGTTTTGATATTAGAAAGCTATCTTCCCTCCAACTTTGCCTCCAAATCTAAGATGAACTTAGATTTTTGCCAGCTATAGGTACAATGTCAAAAGCAATCTTACACTTCTTTAGTTTGCACTTTCCTGATGACAAGTGAAGGTTACCATTTTGTTGAAAAGTACTGGCAAACCCAATGCCTCATGCATGCTACGCACACACTACCACTAAGTAACAGCTCAGGCCCTGGTCATTATTTCTGATTCTATGGAATGCCCATTTCTGTACTTAGTTCATTTTCTATGAAATTGTCTTCCTAGTATTATGAATATGAAGAAACTTGGTCCAGGTTAATTGGCTGCCATCCACTGTATGATTCTTCCTGTGTTAGCTCTGTTACCTACACCTCAAAGACATCACCTGTGAAGTGTTTACAAGGGTTTCCATCTCTACCTTTCTTCCCAAAATACTGTGGAAAGCAAGAATCGTGCTCTAAGACATTTATGCTTGTCAGTGAGACTGGCTCCTGACAGGAAGCTCCAGTATCTTTAAAATGTATCATTTGTCTAAGCAGATGACACTCATTCTGAATAAAATGGAACTAGTTCAATACTGGCAATTTTGAAACCCACTGGGTGTAAATTTCATCATAGTCCTCTCTGCTCCAAAGAGCTAAGTCTAAAATCCATTGCCAAATGTCAGACTGGAGCTTTACTTTAATCCTATTAACCACTTTTTTGCTTATTTTGAATGAAAATAAAAAGGAAGACTGCTTTCTTGTCGCTGTGGGATCTACTATTGAACTGTGTATGTCCTTTGTGTACAGACATGCTTCAGGCTGTATGTGGGCATAAATCACAGGTCAGGGTGCCTGGTGTCTGGATGGCGTGTCTTTTCTACACATGTACCTTGTCATCTTCAGGCTGGGTGCTTGCCTGTGCTGCTGTCTTGGCTTCCTGCCATTTCTTTTGTAAAATAGGTGCCACTGTTGAAAAGCTAACTCACGGTGGGTTGTTTCCAGCTGGATGGCCTGGCCTAAGCTGATTTATCTGTTAGGACAATCCTCCTCCTGTGCCTCTGTATTTGTTGTTAATCCCCTGGAGTACAGCCCTAACCCACAGAGTATAAATGTGAACAGGAAAGGAGGAAGGATTATGTTCTTTAAAGCCATCTTCCTATTCATTTTCAGCCTTGTAAGAGGGTGAAATTTCAGTCCAAAACAATTGTTTTTGATATAACAAAGGTGTAGGATGTTGCATCACAGAAACTACACAGTCTGATACATTTTTTTCCCTTTACTGAATTTATCAGTACATTTTAGATCTACATTGTGGTGCTTTTTTTTTTTTTTTTTTAAATAGTACCAGGGCTCGAACTCAAGACTTGGAACTTGAGAGACAGGTGGCAGGGCCACTGAGCTTAATCCCCAGACCCTGATTGATGTTTTATTAATGCATGTTTGTAGGATGTAAAGATGGGCATTCCTCCTGGGAAGTGGTATATGTATGATTTGTTTTGTTTTTTGTTTGAGACAGGGTCTGCTTTGTAGTTCAGGCTAGTCCTGAACTCAGCTTCAAACTCAGCAATCCTCCTGCCTTTGCCTTCTGAGTGCTAGGATTTTAGGCGTGAGCCACCATGCCCATCACTGTGGTATGGGTACTGATTGCTGATGGGCGTGAGTCACCACCCCCAGCATTGTTGTACGTGGTTACTGAGGATTGAACCCAAGACCTTGTGCTCACAAGGCAGGCGCCAGAACCACTGAGCTAAATCCCCAGCCCTGTACATGATTTTTGATACTGTTCACCTTACCTCCCTCGTGCTTCCCTCTATCTCTTGGTCCCCTTCCCCTTTTCCTTCTGATTATCTTTTATTTTGCTCTGTTTTGTATGTATATATGGGGAACCATTGTGTGTCTAGTTTAGTTCACTTAATATGATCTCAAGATCCATTTTCCTTCAAACACAAAAATCCCTTTATGGCAGAGTATATAAATGCTACATTTGCTTTATCCATTCATGTGTTGGTAGACATATAGGCTGCTTCTAAGATTTACCTATTTTGACTTGTGCTACTATAAACATGACTGTGCATATCAGTGTAATATGTCTTCAATTATTTGGGGAAAATATGCTGGAATTGAATGGGAGAGAATGGGATTCTTGTTTTACATGTTTAAGAAATCATATTGATTTTCCCCAGTGGTTGTACTAGTTTACATTCTGACCAACAATGAAGGTCTCTTTTCTTCTGCAGCCTTACTAGCATTTGTTTGATTTTCTTGATGATAGTTGTTCTTTCCTGAATAAGAGAGGATCTCTGTTTTAATATGCATTTCTCCAATGGCCAGAGATGTTGAACACTATTCTTTCTTTTTTTTTGAGACAGGGTCTTGCTTTGTAGTTCAGGCTGGTCCTGAGCTCACTGTGTAGCCCAGGCTGGCCTTGAACTCAGAGTAACCCTCCTGCCTCTGCCTCTCGAGTGCTGGGATTACAGGGGTGAGCCACCACACCCTGCATTGTGGTATGTGGTACTGGGGCTCAAACTCAAGACCTTGCACTTGCCAAGCAGATGATGGGACCACTGAGCTAAATAAATCCCTGGCCTTGTTGAACGTTTTTTCATGTTATTTATTGGCCATTTGTATTTCATTTGAGAAGGGTCTGTTCATTTTGGTTGCCCATTCTTGGCTGGGTCTTGTTTTAGGTTTTAATTTTTTTACATTCTTCATATATGCTAGATGTAATTCTCTGAGAAACAGATGGCAAAAATTCTTTCACATTCTGTAGGTTGTCTCTTTTTGATGCGATCCTTTATTGACTTTCAGTATTATGTCTTGAACAATTAGGGCTCCATTCAGAAAATCCTAGCCTAAATCTATGTCTTCAAGAGTTTTCCCATTTTGTCTTCTCAGCAGATTATTTGTTTTAATATCTAAATATTTGAAGCTGGGTTTGGTGGTAACAGCTGTAATCCCAGCCCTTGGGAAGCTGAGGTAGGAGGATTAAATGCAAATCTGAGGCCATTCTGGGTTACAGAGTTTGGGATCAGCCTGAAATAGAGCAAGATGCCGTCTCAAAAACTTAAAAAAAAAAAAAATTGATCCATTTACATTTTAATTTAGTACAGAGAAAAATGGTCTAGATTTAATCTTTTGTATTGATATTGATAGCCTCTGTAGCAGATGGTACTGGGAAAACTAGCTCTTTTCTCCAGTAATTTTTTGGCTCCTTTTTCAAAGATGTAGCTGGATATGCCTGGAGTTGTTTCTGCATTTTCTTCCGTCCTACTGACCCACATAGATTTTGTTGTTGTTGCCAATATTATGCTATTTTTATCCCTGTAGCTTTGTAGTACAACTTAAAGGTCAGAATCATGAATTTTCTTGCCTGGCTCTTGTTTTTTAGGTTGCTATTCTTGTCTGATTTCATATAAATTATAGGATAGTTTATGAAAAAGGTTACTGGTATTTTAATTGGCACTGAGTTAAATCTGTATGAATTAAGTACAGCCAATTTGATTATATTGGTTTGCCTATCCAGGAATAAAGGAAACTGTTTTATGATACCCTCACTGATCTCTTTTTGCAGAATAATGTAGCTTTCGTTGTTGACATTCCGTTAATTTTTCTTTACTGTGAATGGATTTATTTCCCAAATTTCTTCTTGGTTAATTTATTATTGGTGTGCAGGAAGGCTACTTGTATTTGTGTGGAGCTGGTATCCTGCTAAGCTACTAAATCTGGTTATTCTAAAGTATCTCTCAGTGGAATTCTTCAGTCTTCTATGTAGATCATGTCATCTGTAAATAATGATAATCTGACATCTTCCTTTTCTTTCTCTTGCCTGATTATTCTGGCTGTTTCTAGAATGTTACTGAACAGTATTATTGACAGCAGACATCCTTATCACGTTCCTGATTTTAGAGGGAAAGCTTTCAGTTTTCAATTTAATATGATGTTGGTCACTGGTTTGTTATATACATGGTTTCTGTCACATTTAGGTAAGATTTTTCTGTATCTATTGTTTTCAGAGTTTTTTATCCTAAATGAGTGGATTTTGTCAGACTTTTTCTGTGTCTATTGAGTTTGTGATTTTTGTCCTTAGGTTTATACATTGTCACCACGCCTTCTAATTTGTGTGTTGAACTATCCTGGCATCCCTGGGATGAATCCCAGGTTATGATATACGATCTTTTTGATGGCTTGTTGCATCCTGTTTGCCACAACTTTTTCAGGATTTTTGTCTCAGTGTTCATGTAGTTCCCTCTTCTGGTTAGGTCCTTTTCTGGCTTTGGGATCAAGATGATGCTAACTTGAAGGAATGCCTCTAGAGGTATTCTCTTTCGTGAAGTATTAATGTTAGGAAGCCTCTGAAGTTCTTGGAGAATTCAGCATCGGATCCAGTAGAACCAGGCTCTTCTTGGTATTTTTGCTCTTAATTCACTTTCATTGCCTGATTATTTAATTTTCCAAGGATTTTTTCTTGGTTCAACTTTCATAGTTCCTATGTACCATATATACCTTTGATTCAGTTGCAACCAGAACTGTTGAATTAACTTTGTGAAACAGAATACCATTGTTTTCTGTATTTTCCATTTTACTAGAGTACAGATTCTCAAAGTACTTACTGGTAATCTGGGTTTCAGAATTCATTGCAACTTTGCCTAGTTCCTTTCTTACTACATGGATATGGTTTTTGTTTTGTAAGACTGGATGATAGTTTATTTTTCAAAGAACTAGTTCATTATTTTTCAAAGAACTAGTCATTCATTCTTTATATTTGCTCTCAATTTTATTAATTTCTGTTCTCATCTTTATAATTTCTTTTAGATTTGCACCATCCTTGCTTTTCTACATCTTTGAAATGCACTATTGGGCTATTTAAGCTCATTATGTTTTTCTGATGTGGGCATTCACAACTATAATCTTTCCTCTTAGGACTGTTTTCATTGTGTCCTGTAGGTTCTGGTATGTAGTACAGGTCTAACCATTGCCTGTACTTCTATGACCCATTGACTATTCAGAGGACACTGTTTAATTTCCATTGTTTGCACAATTTCTGTGGTTTCTTCTGTGGTTGATTTTTAGTTTCAGTGCACCATGTTCTGATAATATGGGAAAATTATACAGCTTTGTATATAGGCATGCTTTATGGGCTAACATGATCTATTTGGAGATTCTCGTGCTGCTAAGAATGTGTATTGTTGGGTGGAGCATTCTGTAGATATATTTGCACAAAGGTTTGGTTCAACTCATTTTTGTTACTTTTGTCTTTGTTGACTTTTGTGTCCAATTAAGCCATTTGTGACACTGGAGCATTGAGGTCTCCCATTATAACTGCAATCTTTGACTTTTAATCTGTATTTTTAAAAAATTAAATGTTCCTTCTATACTACATATTGTTAGACTGGCAGAATGGGTCAAAGAACAATCCGTCTTTTGATTGCAGAATTGAAACCATTCATGTTGAGAGTTATTACTGAAAAGTATCGGCTCATTCCTATCCTTGTTATTTCCTATTGCTGACCCAAATTTTTCTTTTTCCTCATTCCCTTACCCACCCTAAAGTCCCCCACCCCCTGTATACATAGGCTTTGTTTCCTTTTACCATCACAATTCTTTTCTTTCCCCTCGTTGCCCATTTCTCCCACATTTCCTTCGGGATATTTTCTATTTTACAATAACATACATTCTAGAACTCATCTGTATTTTCAGTTTCTCACATCAGAGAAAAGATACGGCATTTACACATCTGTGACCTATTTCACTATGAGTACGCCACGCCCTGAAGGTATATCCATTTCAGTATGAATGACTCAAACTTGTCTTTCTTTATAGCAGAGTAATAGCCCATTTTATAGAAAAACCACATCTTCCTTATCCAGTCTCCAGTTCATGGGCATTTGGGTTGTTTCCAAGATTTAGGTATCACAAACTGAGCTGCTATAAACATGGGTGCATATATGTCTCTGTGATATGAATTTTTTATTGCTTTTGTGTATATCCCTAGCAGGGTCAAATAGGAATTCTAATCCTACTTTTTAAGGAATCTCCGCAATGATTTCCGTACTGGTTCCTTCTCCCCACAGCCTCACCAGCATTTGTTGATGGCTAATTTCCAGACAGCCATTCTTTCTGTAGTGAGATGGAATCTCAGAGTTGTTTTTATCTGGAGCTCTCAAATGACCAGGGATGTTGAGCATTTCTTCATGTGCTTCTTAGTTGCTTTTACTTCTTCCTCTACAATTTGTTCATTTCAGATGCCTATTTTTGAACTGAGTCTTTAAATTGGGGTAGGGGTTAAGCTCTTTATATATATTCCAGATATTAGTCCTTTATCTGTGGAACAGCTGGTTAAAATTTTTTTCCCATATTGGGGGCCGGGGATGTAGCTCAGTGGTTCCGGCACCTGTCTTGCAAGTGCAAGGACCTGGGTTCGATCCCCGGTAACCACATACCATACTGGGTGTGGAGACTCCCGCCCAGCAGCAACCAGTACCACAGACAGTGCCGGGTGTGGTAGTTCACGCCTGTAATCCCAGCACTCGGGAGGCAGAGGCAGGAGGATTGCTGTGATGTGATTTGGAGGCTGAGTTCAGGGCCACCCTGAACCACAAAACGAGACCCTGTCTCAAAAAAAAAGCTAAACAAAAAAATTTTTTCCCATAGTTAGATTACTTTTCACTCTACCAGTGGTTTTGTTTGCTGTGCAGAAGTTTTTTGGTAGGATGAGAGCTCATTTGTTGATCCCTTCTGCTAGTTCTGATGCTATAGAAGTTTTGTTCATAAATTCTTCCCCTAAGCCAATGTCCCCAAGAGTTCTATCTAGTCTGTTTTCCAATAGGTTTAGTGTTTTAATATTTATGTCTCTAATCCATTTTGATTTTAGCTTATTACATGGTGAGA
>PVIR01006509.1:0-65597 GCA_004026965.1 Petromus typicus
CCCACCGCAGGAAACTTTTGTGAGCAAAATACCATTGAAAATCTTTACTTTCAAAAATCCATTCACTCCTGGCAAGAAAGAAACCTGGATGAACTTTCAGTGCACCCAGCTGAGTAAATGAGTGACCTTTGATTGATCTAATTTACTTGTCTCTTTTTACCCATGTATGATTTGTGTCGTGTGGCTATTGAAGCCATGCCTTTGTCTTCTAGCACCTGGAAGTTCCTCCTAGTCATTAGTTAGGACTCACAGTCCATTTGAAACAAGAGGCGTCTTCCCTCTGTAGAGGTAGATTAACCTGGGAAGGATTGGAGCTCCACGTGAGGGCAGGGTCTTAACTGGAGCCCTGGAGGGAAGTCAATACCTTTCCCAAGGCCTTCTCAGTAGCTTAACTGTCCATAAATGTGTGGCCATGATACTCAGTCCCTGCTAACCACATAATTGCTTTTCTGAACCCTTTTCCTGGCAGCCCTGCACTCAGTATTGGTGCCCTTGGAAAGGTGGCCAAGGGGATAGAAAATGAGGGTAGGACAGCAGAGTGAAGAGGGATGAAGAGCTAGTGAAGGAGGAAGGACTGAAAGTTCATGATCAAGTATTTTTTAATTGAAATCTTTATTAGTACATTACATATACACATCATAATTGCACTCCACAATGGGTATTTGTACCAGTATAAAACACAACTTAATTCTCATTTTTTCCCATAGCCCTACCCACCCTACCACCCCCCCATATACATAAAATTTGTTTCCTTTCTTTTTTGTTATAATCTCATTATTTTCCCCCTTCACCCTATTACACTTTGAGTATTTTCTATTTCACAATATATAACATACAATTCTAGAACTCATTTGCATCTTTATTTTCTCATACCAGAGAAAAGATGTGATATTTACCTAAGCATTCTTGAGAATAGAGAGAGGCAGCCATGTGTAGCAAACAGGAGGAAGCAAAGTTGGAGGCCACAGATCAACGCAGGAGTCCTTCTAGGGTAAATCCGTAAAGCAAAGCACATGAGGGTGTGAAGTTTTGCCTTTAGTCTGTCATGGGTTAGAAGTCAGCTCTAGAACTCTAGATGTGTGCAGAATTTGTTTCCCTTCTCAAAAGGTCAGTTTTTTTATCTGTAAAATAGGATGAACAGAAATCCCCACAGTGCCATGGAGATTCTATGAGACACAGTGTAGCATTCCAAGCACTGAACGTCTACTTATACCTGCAAACACTTCAGTGGTGCTCACCTGTTCTAGGCACTGCTCTTTTAGGTATAAAAATCTACCAACAAATCCAAAAGGGAAGTATTACCTGCTGCTTCTATTTTTCAAATGAGGAAAGGATTAATAGATTAAGTTACAGAGCCAGGACTCAAACCTGTATTCCATCTCCATCTGTGTTCCCTATCACTCTTTTAATTATAGCAATTGAGCATCATTAGCAAGGGCATAGGTTAGAAATGCAGATGGGCCTCAGATATATTAAGAGCTTGGGGCTGATTAATATAAGGATGGAGAGAATATAAATGTTGGCCTTCTGGCCCCTGGGATTCCAATGCATGAAAGTTCATGGTATTTCCCAATGTGGGGGTGAATCAGAGAAAGAAACAAATTTGGGACCAGTGGAGATAGTCTGTTACAAGTAGTTAATGGGAAGGTACAGTACAAACTGGAAGGTCCTTCTAAAGAGCTGGTAGGGCTGGTGTTATGGACTAGAGATCATGGAGAAATGCACAGGATCTGAGTCCAAGGCATGGATAAGATCACACTGAATAGTGGGAAGAGTCAGAATGGAAGAAGGCTGAAAAAGTCCCTTTAGGGTTGAGGCAGGGAGGTGGCAGCAATAGTTGAACAAAGAGGAATCCTTAAAGGAGAGTAAGGAGGAGTGGTTGGAGAGAGTGCTTAGTCGAAGCCAAGGAAACAGGGTCTCAACAGTCCTTGCCTAGTTTGAAACTGAACCCCTAGAAATAGAAAATGGAATTGTGGTTACCAGAGGCTGGGGAGGAGTGTAGAGAGGAAGAGGAGACATGAAGAAGTTGATTAAGGAGAATGAAATTATAGGTAGATAGGAAAAATAAGTTCAAGTTATATGTAGCATAGTGTGATGACTGACTCCAGTTAATGATGATTTACTGTAATTCCAAGTAGGCAGAAAAAGGAATCTTGAATGTTCTTTGTCACAAAGAAATGATACTCAGGGTGATAGTTATGCCGATCACCTTGATTTGATGATTACAGATATCTGTGTACATTAATAGCCCATGTACCCCATAGACATGTATAAATACTACATGTCAATTAAAAGTAAAATGCCAAAAAATTATTTTGTAATTGAGAAAAATACATCATCTTTCTCTCCTTAGCTCTTTAGCATTCCACTTAACAACAAAACATGAGAAATTTTAAAAATAATGTAAGTGAGTTGAGTTTCCAAGCTCATTATCTGGGAAAATAAAAGAGCTTTCATCACGGGCTGAGGGAGAGCATCTAGACCACCCTTCTCCCCTCTCTGCCCACCAAGGACTGATCCATCCTGTCTCAGAGACATATCTTCCCCATGAAGCTGGTTCATACAGTCCACCTAGGCTTCGGAAGGTGCTCCAGAAGGTCCCGAACTCCACCCATATCTAAACTTTCTCGCTTCTTAAAGTCTGAGTCATCGGACAATTGTGTACCAGCTTCATCACTTGATAGATCAAAACTTCCCCAATAGAAGGGTCACGTCTTATCCTCCCAGTCCCCGCAGTGCTTGGCGCTCTATCTGCACATGGTGTGTGCTGAGTAAGTGCTGCGTAGACCATAAATGAACTCAAATTTGTAGAGAACGCAAGACAAGAACATTGGAGACAGCTGCCACCTTTATTCCAATTTCAACCCTCGTTCACTCTGCCTCTCGGGAAAGAAGGAAAGTACAGAGTTTCCACATCTGGAAAATGATTAAAATAGCAAAACCAGTGGGAATTAAATGAGATTGTACACAGGAGGTGCTTAAAATGTGGCAAGCATCCGATACTTGTTCCTGTTAAATGCCAGCTCCGCAGCTTGAGGGACAGCCAAGCCCCTCTGTGGAAGGCTTTAGAAGTCTCCTGCCTTCTCTGGCCTTTCCACAGCCCACTCACAGACCCAGGGGTCCTGATCCCAAACCCAATCCTGGAACTCCTGTCCTACAGGATTTACAGCCTGACTGTGACAACTAATTTTGGAACTGTAATGCCTCCTGTCATCTTCCATAAATTTGACATAAATAAATCACAAAATCCCCTTTTTATATCGCTTTTTATCTTGCTACGCTTCTTGTTTCTTTTGGAAACAGTTTTTATGGCAAATGCAGAGTGTAAATCCACCCGACAATAAAGCATGCCAAACAAGCGCACAGAACAGGCACCTGAGAGGAAATTACCCACCATTTGCAGAGCTCGACACAATTATCAGCAGGATGTTCTGGAGTGGGCCTATTAAACGCACCGCCCTGGATTCCTCACACACCATTTGCATAGTCTGAGTGTAAACAATACTGTTAAACAAAGGGAAATGGGCGCACATGGGTCTGTGTCTCCTAACAGCCTCCTCTTGCAGATGTGCAGCATCTAGACCTTGTGCCCCTTGGAGAGATCCCCTGGCCTAAGGCTGTGAAGTCCAGCTGAAGTTTCTACCTGGTGGGAATGGTCTGTACCTCTGCTCTCTAATATGACAGCCACTAGTCCTTTGTGATATTGGACACCTGACATGGGTGTGATAAGATCAAAGAACTAGGTTTTTAATTATAAGTTTAACCAATTTAAACACAAATAGCTCCATGGGGCTAGTGGCCACCATAAGGACAGCACAGTTAAGACACCTCGCATTTCAAATTCCATGTTCCAAAGACCTGCAGTAGCATTTCCAGAAATCAGAGTAAGTGTTCAGCGAGCACTTATGCAGTGCCCTGTCTGCTTCCCCCGATGATAATTACTTCTATCTTCATCACTTGAATGAGGAATTAGAAGCCCACGTAGTTCTAGTAACAAGTCCTGGGCTTCTAAGCTCCTCAGTGACAGAACAGAAATTCAAACCCAAGCCTGGCAAAGCTCAGCTCTTCCCAGAGGAGTTTTTGGATCTGGCATTTGGGCTTGAGGTTAGTATATATAGACAGTTATAGAATTGTTGGCGAAATCTGTGCATTTGTTGGCATTACGGGCTTCATGCTCTGCAGAAGGGCATCTGTCTGGGAAAGGAGAGGGCCAGCCTTTCAACGAGCCTGACTGTATGGTGGCCATGCATTTCCTCAAGCTACTCTTCCTGTGTGAGTATAGAAAGAAATGTCTGCCTCTACCTACTTCTCAGACCTGTTGAGAGCAAAGGGGAGAGTTATTTGAGAATGAGCTAAAACCCAGAGTGACACAGATGAAAAGCCTTATAATTAAAGGAAACTCAGGTGAATCCTACCCTACTCAATTTATTTCCTGCCTAAATTGCCACAAAATCCATGTGCAATATCATTATCTATATTGATACTTAGAGAATACACTGAACCCTGTGCAACAAAATGAAAGGGGAGCATCCTGTGGCCTTCTTGTAATACCAAATCAAAGCAGTGGTGGCCCACAGAAGAGAAGCCACCCCACCCACTGTGTGCCGACGATTAACATGTGAGTTTCTCTGTCCCAGCTTTTGAAAATGATTCTGGGAACTACTTATTGAATTTTTAATTTGCAGATTATCGACCGCATTGGCTGCTGTGGCTCTGAGCAATGAGGACCTCGTGTCAGCAGAGCAGTTAAAGCAGAGGCAGGCAGCAAGCGGCCCTGCACCTTCCTAAAGACCTGCCCGCCCACCTGGAGCGAGCTCCTGTTGTCTCCTGGCAGACTCAGACTCAGGTCCAAGAGAAAACATCCATAGTTCACTTGCGGGCACAGAGAGGGGATGGGTAACAGAAATCTGTCCCGAAGAAACAGAAAATGATGAAAATCATTTCTGAAAATGATGCCACAATCTGAATCTCCAAAGACACAGTCAGGTCCATGTTTAGTTGTCTCAATCCTCCCACCTCTGTCCCTCTTTCTTCTTTTTGCTCTCCCCTTCCTTCTTTCTTCTATACTAACATGAATAAAGGAGACCTTGCCTCTGATCTCATGGAGCTCGCAATCCAGCTCATGGCCCTGGAGACGGGAATAGCGTGTGAAACCAAAGGTGGCAAGGGCTCCACTGGAGGGGCCACACAGGACATGGCCAGGACACAGCGAGCAAGAGCAGCACTGAAGCCTGCTTAGAGAGAGCAAGTGAGATGAAAGACTGGAGAAAGGCAGAAGGATGAAGGGAGAGAACATTTTGAACCTGTTTGCTGCCCCTTCTCCATGTAGAGACTCTAAGTCCTTCAGGACTGAGGCCCTGCAGACCCTGAGAGCTACGGCAGCAGCATCTGAATCCCTGTAGGCTCTACTTGTTAGTCACGTGTGCTCGAGCTAACAACTTCAGCTCTCTCAGCCTCCGTAAAATGGGTATCATGATACTATTTTTCTAAAGAATTTCAGAACAGGGGCCAGGGATATAGCTCAGTGGTTCTGGCACCTGTCTTGCAAGCGCAAGGACCCAGGTTCGATCCCCGGTAACCATATAACAATACTGGGCATGGAGACTCACCCCAGCAGCAATCAGCACCATATACCACAGTGATGGGAGTGGTGGCTCACACCTGTAATCCCAGCACTTGGGAGGCAGAGGCAGGAGGACTGCTGTGATGTGAGTTGGAGGCTGGCTCAGGGCCAGCCTGAACCACAAAACAAGACCCTGTCTCAAAAAACCTTAAAAAAAAAATTTCAAAACATATTTATCAGAAGACCATGAAAGGGTTCTTAAATACAGAAGGGTTATGACATAGACATGTTGCGGGCCTCATCTTCGTTGTCACAAAATGGGACCCTGTCCCCAATCTCCATCCTTCCTTCTGATGGCAGTGTGGATCAGACAGAGCAAGCCAGGCCTTCCCATCCAGCTGGGTATCTCTCCTCCACCTGCTGCCTCAGGTGCTCTTTCTCCACCCCCACACACTACAGCAACAGTTAGGTGTTTATTCTACACACCTTGCTTTTGGAATTGGATAGTAATAGCTTATTTTTATTAATAAATGTTTTATTTAAGACCTGCTAAGCATGAACATTTGTCCAGAGCTGAGAAGGGGTTTTAATAGGTGCTTTGCCATGTAAATCCACAGTCACCCTCTGGTGACAGTGAAACAACTAGGAAGATTCTTACTCTGCTGGGAGGAACTCTGTTTCTGAGAATGTGAGCTGGAGGACCCGACTGAAGCCACGTAGCTACTCGATGGTTGAGATGAGGCTGGAACTCAAGTCTAAGAGCTACAAGACCAAACCAGAGTCCTGATCAATGTCCAGCTAGAAAGGCCCAGCTGGAAAAGTGTGATGGCTGTAAACTTAGCATTGTGAGAAGTTGAGGCTGGATGATTGCAGTTTGAAGCAGGCTGGTATCAGGCAAATAAAATAAAATAAAATAGGGGGGATAGGGATTGAGTTTAGTGTGAGGATCCTGGGTTCAATTCCCAGAATTGCCAAGAAAAATTTCTTGTTACCTCTTGAATAAATGGCTGGCATTTATTGACAGCCAACTTTGTATGCTTCTCTAAAAATGCTATGCGATCAAAGTACAGTAAGCTCACAAGAATCCTATGAGCCAAGCTTTATCACGAAGTGCTTTATGATTAACAGGAAAACTGAGGCACAGACATAGAATGGTGTTTCCAGGGCCATTAACTTAGTAAATGTTGAGGCTACACCCTGCACCAAGCCCGAGACACAGAACTCATTCATTACCACCATGTAAACTGCCTCTCTTGATGATGCAACTATTTTTATATTTTTTGTGATTCTCTGAGTGTCAGGAAACACACACTAAATACAAAAGGTAGCAACTGAATATTTATTTACTGATATTTATAGTGGTTTATTCTAGGAAGTATCAAGCCTTTAGACAGAAAATTTTGATGATTTCCTTCTGAAGTTCCCATGATGGTCTCAGCTGTCCACAAGTTAACTTTCTCTAATGCTTACATTTTGTTCTAGCCTTAGATATCTGAACTCTTGAGTTTGCATCTTTCTCCCCTGGATTACCTACTGACCCCACCGCAATGGGACCCCAGACCTCAAAGACAGCTCTAGAATAAGTGACATTCCCGGAGCAGTAGGCAACACCCACAGAGCCAGTTCCAAATGCCCCGCTGTGTCCCTTCAGCTTTCCCCAAGGAAGAGTGAGTACTTTCCACTCCTTCCTTTTTCTTTTTTCCCACCAACAGGAGAAAACAATTCTCAACATTCTAAAAGCACACACACGGCTGAGATGGGAACAGAATGAGCAGATGTGTGCTGGTTACCACAAGCATCTTGGAGGGTATGTTTTTTACCTTATTGTATCTTTTTATGATCATATTCATTGTGGGGAGTTCCTACATGTACATGCCACTCCTTAATTCTTTTCAGAATCCCTTTCTCCTTCTCGCTTTACCCCTCCATCTCTTGGTCTTCTTCCCATTGGCAAAAGGTCTGTCTTCCTCTCTCTTGATATCATGACTACCCTATGCTTCAGTTCCTAAAAGTAATGTGGTCTTACTAACACTCACTCACACTCACTAACACTCAGAGCAAGGCAAGGTAGCAAACCCTTGTAATTCCAGCAGCCTGGGAGGCTGAGGCATGAAGACTGCAATTTGAACCCCAGCCTGGGCAACTTAGTGATTTTAACAAGACCCTCTGTCAAAATAAAAATAAAAATGACTAGCAATACAGTTCAGTATGAGTGAAAAAGCCCTGAGTTCAGACTCTAGTTAAACACATGTATGCACACACGCATACACACAAGCACAAATGCACACACTTACATGCCCCAAACCCACACATTTAAATAGTTTTTTCACTAGATGCCATTTATCTCTGGGCCTAAGGATACCTGCACTGGTCTACAGAGAATTAGAGGAGAAATTTCAGCCAAACAGATTCTAACTCTCCAGAGCAGCCTTGATTTGATAGGATGGGACACTGGCTGACGTGAGCAGCCCTCTCCCTGCTGCTGAGAGTGGGCCCCGGGCTCTGGCACAGCCTCCTTGTGCTCTGCTGTGAGAGCCAGGACTGAGCTAAAGGCAGGCTCCCAAGTCAGGTGGGCCTCGCCGCTCTGAGCACAGCCCTGCTATTTTGCAACATAGCAGAAAGCAAGCTGTTAGCCACATGCACATCCCAGTCTAGCCCCTCCGACTTTTCAAATCATGCTTTATATGCTTGGTTGCTTGTGTCTGGGGTAAGGCTGCGATGTGTGGTTGCAGAGGAGATGGGAGCGGGGGCACTGCCTGGAGGCCGGTACACTTGAGCTTGAATCAGCCTGAAAGAGCTGCAGATTCAACTTATAGAATCATCTGCTGTGTTCTTTGCCTTGGCAGGTTTATTTTGGTGAGTGTTTGTGGGCCCTGCAGAGTAAGTTCCCCACAGCTCAGGGACATCATCCCACTGTCTGGTATCATTTACTCCTTTATTCACAGGAAGAACACCAAGTGCTGCTACCTGGCACTGCCCAGTGGCAGGGACCATCATTTTGAGCAAAGGTCAAAAGGTCTTTATGACACAAATGGTTGCTCTCCTTGGAAATTTTTCTAAAATGAGAAAAACAGTACATATTCTATTCCCCAGCATCCCACTGATGACACAGGCCAGCACACATACTTAGCACAGTGCAGTGGCCTCAGGTGGTACAAAATCAAAACACACTCACTGCTGGCCATGTGGAAGCTCTAGTGCCCACCCCACAGTCTGTCAGTCCTCCCTAGAACCTGAGAACTAGAGGAGGAGAACTAGCACAGCACTACAGGAGCTCTACGCTCTGGTACCCAGGCTGGACCAGGTGCACCTGATGGCTTATTTCATGAAGAGTAACCTGTTTACCTACGGGGCCATATGGGACTTTAGCTCTACCTCATATGCAAGAATTCCAAAAGGAGTTTGTAAGAGAAGCTCCATGTAAATTTCAAGTAATATGTACTAATGATGAGTGTATTCCTTATGGTAGGGGGAGTATGTATAGAATTAATTCACTTTCTATTTACAATTAAGTAAAGGTTAATCTACATCTATAGGGAACTTCTCAAACCAAAGATTTCCCTCTCTAAAAAGCAAAGGTGATACTTAGATTTGTTTTCAGCCACCTGGCTTTACTTTTTGAGTTTCTTTTCATTCAAACTTTAGCAGAAAGCACTACTTTTTCATCAAACACAAATGCAAAAGTCTATGTTCCAGATCACCATCGTTCATACTGTGAAAGAGTGTGCTGTGGCCATCAAGCTGCTCAGTTCCCATGATGCTGGTCCAGCAGGACAGAGAAGAGAGAAGTCATCCTCCCCAAACGACACAGAAGTGAAGGCACAGACATTTATAGAAACAGAGTGAAATCGGAAATGTCAAACTTCAGAGACAGTGCTTAGGAATAATAAAACTAGAAGAAGTTAAACAAATCAGGTTTAAAGAGATAATGATGAAAATGAAAATCTGAAACCTCTTGCCAGTAGAATAAACCTAGGCTAAGAAGATGAATTCCATATTTCCTGCAAATAAACAGCAGCTTCTAAAAATAGAAAGCACAGATGTGAAAGGCGGAAAGTTTCAGGGGACTCGAAGTGGAGATGGTCAGAGTGTGACTTTCTGTTACTCACTGGGACCCTGGATGAGAGATGGCAACCCCTCAGGTAACTGACGTTTTATTAAACTGACAGAACACAGTTTAACACATCCTTGATGAAATATGTGTCTGTTCACTTTTCGGATGTAATCTGTAGGAAAATATTTGGTGGAGTGTTGCATCAGTATATCTTCACTGTGTCCCAGAGAATCCAAGACTTACGAAATATTGATGGCAAAATCAAGCTATTTCATTCTATGTCTCTCTCTCAGGCACTCACAACACAAGAATATATTAAAGGTTCTGAAAAGTTCTGACATAAAATTATCTGTTTTCTTTTCTCTAATCAATATTTCCCAAATTTAATCTGAGCACAGAAACTACTTTGATGCATCACGATTTGGTATGTGTTACATCATAAAAATGTCAGGTGGTGTCATTTCTGTGGAAGATGACTCGCTACACATGTCTTCAGCTGTGCTGCTCTGAGGGTCCCCAGAGGCACCCTCACAGGTTGTGACCTGTGACTTCTTGTCTGTACCAGAGATGCTAGTTTGAGGATGCTTCAGCTATTGGGTAAGCAAACAAAAACTGTCATGTTTCTAAATTCAGGAGGAGATGAGTCCCTCTGTGGTGGTTTTCCTGGGCTCGGGCTGAGGACTTACAAACTTTCCTATTGCTCTACCCTGCTTCCTACTCTGCATTTTTATCACAGGTAAATATGTGCAGTAAGGGCAATCTTGTGGATGAAGAAGGAAAAAAAAATTAGACTAAGTACCTTCTTTTAAGGAGAACAGCTGTAGCAAAAAATGTCACAAATTAGCTACAATATCAGGTTCTCAATTCTTTCCTGATTTTCTCAGGTGCCTGCACTTGGCTCTCCAAAGGCTTTCCAACTTTATTTTCCTTTCTTTGATTATGCCAGTAAAAAGATGGAATTCTGAAGGAAATGCATCAGAAAATTTATATTTGGGCAGTCTTATCGGCATTGGACATGCATAATCTTTCCTTGCAAAGTTTTTGCTCTGAAATTGCACACAAATTTGTTCCTTAAAAAAAGAGAGGAAACCCTCTATGTTTCTATGATGTTTGATGTCTATTTATATGTTTCTTAAAGATAAAGCATTTATTCTATGCATGATTTGAATTTTATACATCTCTTCTCTTTGCCTTAACGGAAGTGAATTCTTACTGCATAGCCAAATTTCACACTCAATTTATTCTGCAGAGTAACTCCCTACCTCCAGATGGGACTATAAACCAGTGAAAAGAGGTTTTTTAAGTGTTCCTAATTGAATATATGGGATCTACTTCTGAGCTGAAATCAAAATCTTAGGAGAAAACAGAGAACATCAGTGGTAAAGACACTAACATCCTTAAAACAAAATCAATTTCTTGGAGCCAAGATGGGTTGGTGACCTTGGAGGGGTAGTATCACCAAGTGCAAAGACCAATATGTACCAGGATGTGGAGGGAAAAGAATCGCTCATGAAATAAAAGAGATTTTTCCAACTCTTTGAAAGCTATTGGAGATCAAAGAGAGGGAGTCTAATGGCCTAGCAAGATGAAAAGGGAGAAGAATAACTATAAAGCTCTAGAAAACAGACCCAAGTATTGGGTAGATTGAGAGTAAAGGATTAGTTGCAACATGTCCAATACTTATTGAGAATCTAATAATGATAGGATAGGAAAAAACTGTTCTCTGCTTAAGAATGTGTGGTGTGGTGTGGTGTGGTGTGGTGTGTGTGTGTGTGTGTGTGTGTGTGTGTGTGTGTGTGTGTGTTTCCACAAAGCATCTCAGACAATGGTATATGGAAATACAGCAGACATCCTTCTGGAATCCAAAATAATGGTAATAATAGTACATAATAACAACCATAACAATGGCTGAATGCTTGCTATAACAGGAAATTGTGCTAAACCTTGCTTTCTATTAGTTAATTTAAACTCCTAGTGACCTTTGAGGCCAAAGCTCTGTCTCTCATGTTCACAGTCATAGGAAAGGTGTTAAATCTTTATTGAATTAACAAAACACTGCACTGATATGGTTACCACTATTTCTTCCCTTAGACACAGAAGAAAGCTGAGTCTCAGAGAGCTTCACAGAAGCCAGAAAATGATACAATTCATAGCTCCACTGGCGCCTTGCACTTAAGACTGTCTATATTTTCCAATGAGGTTTCAACTATGACAGTGGTGAGATTTTGGGATTGAGAACTGCAGATCTGACACTGGCAAAGCCAGAGAGGAGGAAAGAGCACATTTATAATGCAAAGAGCCACCCAGTCAGAGCATTGGGTACATTCTTAACTATGTGATTATTTTAAACTTGGTGGTTTTTCATCTGTAAAATGGAGAACTTGCAATGTATATTACTGAGTTATGAAATTGGAAACTATGTAGACAGAGTAGTATTTAAAATTTGAAAACTGGAAAATATATTCATTGCCTGTAAAAACAATAATAATCTCAGGTACTTCAAGTATGCTGGATGCCATTTCCTGGTATTGATCATGTACAAATAAGAATCATTTGGGACCTTGGTTTCTTCATTAATTTAAATGATGGATTGAACTATGGCAATTTTGAAGTTTCTTCCCTCTCTAAGGGGTGCTGAGCACACCTAAGAGCTACTAGTTAATAGTCAAGTGTTGGGAAAAAAAGGCTTCCAGAGTTCAGATTCGACTTAAGCTAGTTGGTTACAAGCTCTGCAATCTTGAGCAAATTATTTAACTTTTTAAGGACTTTCATGACTAATGTCTCCTATGCAAATAACCCCAATGATTTTATTTCCACATCTGTAATACATGCATCATGCAGATACTGTTCTGAGGATCGAAGAAGTTGATATTCTCAAAGCAGTGGCCGCCCAATAAATATTAGCAATGATAATGAAGGTAGCGGTGACAGGAATGATTATGGTCCTTTATCAGCCAGCGAGTGCCATTTGAAATTCTCACAAGACAAGTTAGCCAGAGTTGGTTTAATGAGACAGAAAAATGCAGGGTGGGATGTGCAGTGAACAGACATGGGGGAAGGTTGGAGGTGAGGCTGGAAAGTGCACAGAACCTTTCTTTAGTCACTAAATAAAGCAGCTACCTAAAATCTAGCAGTTCTGTAAAAACACCACCCAAGATCTTTAGGCATAGGACTCTAGTTGACCACTGGGGAAAGATACACATCCTGAAGAGAACCAGGATATTAAAAAGAGATGAGGTAGAAGTGAGGGTGCTAGCACCAGGAAGGCTCTTGGATGTGAGATGCATGACTTGCACCCTCCAAAAATTGTCTGGGGCATCTTTTTTTTTTAATTTTTTAATCTTTATTGGTACATTACATATATGCATCATGATCCATCTTTGCACGTCGTGGTCTAAATGGGTCATTTATCCAGGCAGCCTTGTGAGCTGCTGTTTTAGAATGAATTGCGCCTCCCACCTGCTCACCACATCTGCATGGTGAAGCCCTAATCCAACTCACTGTGACTCTGATAAGCTAAGGAGATGACAGGAGAAATGCACACACACAGGAAAAGACTGTGTAGGACACAGAGATGAGTAGCAGTCTGTGAGTCAACAAGAGGGGACTCAGGAGAAACCTCCCCTGCTGAAGACCTTGATCTTGAACTTTCAGCCCCTAGAACTGAAAGAAAATACGTGTCTGTTTAAGAAGTGAAATAAAAAGGTCACAGATAGGTAAATATCGCATCTTTTCTCTAGTATGTGAAAGTAAAGATGTAAATGCGTTCTAGAATTGTATGTTATATATTGTGAAATAGAAAATACTCAACGTGAAATAGGGTGAATAGGGGAAAATAATGAGATTATAACAAAAAAGAAAGAGAACAAAGTTTATGTTTATAGGGGCGGGGGTGTCTATAGGGTGGGTGGGGCCATGGGAAAAATGAGAATTAAATTGTGTCATATACTAGTACAAATTCTCATTGTGGAGTGCAATCATGATGTGTATATGTAATACACCCATAAAGATTTCAATTTTTAAAAAATGAAAAAAGAAAATACATGTATGCTGTTTAGGCCACTGGGTCAGTACTATTTGCTTATAGGAGATGTAGCTGGTGATCATAGCAATTGTGACAACTTGTAGAGTTCCTCTGACTAACTGTTGAAAAGAAGAAAAAGGGAAAGGAGAAGTTGTAGGAGGGAAAGAAGAAGAAAGAGGAGTGAGGGAAAGGTGAACAGTGCTGCTCAGGATCCACTCCGGAGCAAACACTGCCATTAGTCATAGGGTCTGAAGGAGATTTCTGTGACCCTCCCCTGCGAGTGGAGAGCTGGACTCTCCCACCGCTCAGCCCCCGAATGAGACCATGTGGCCCCCAGCTTCCTCTGCACATGCACTAAAACCACTCAGACTGGCCACTCAGTAGCTCTCTTGGCCATTACATTTACTGAAATTGACCCCAATGCAAAAAAGAACCAATATATTCCAGATAAAATTATGATGTGTATGTTGAAGAGAAGAAAATAAGGTGAAAGTTTGCTATCTGTAAAAATATCTCATTGTTTTAAAAAAAAACAAGCAAAAGAAAGTGCTAAGTAATAGGATACAGATGTGTTATTTACCATATCTTTTCTCTAGTATGAAAAAGCATAGGTATAAATAAATGTCAAAATGTATGACGGGTAATGTAAAATAGAAAGAAAATATGCAAAAGGAAAAGGGAAAGGATGGGTGGGGAAAGTAAAAAGGGAAAGAAAAAACTTGATAGTAAAAAAAAAAAACTTATGTATATAAAGGACAGGGGTTATAGGGAGGGCAGGGAAAAGGGGAAAAATGAGAATCAGGATGAGTCATGTACAGATACAAGTTCTCAATTTTAAATATGATCATATTGCATGTATAAAATGCACCAGTGAAATTGATTTAAAAAGAAAGTGCTATATATAGTAGATATTGTGAAATATCTTAATACTTAATAAGAAAATACTTAAAAGAAAATAGAGTGTAGGAGTAAATAAGGAGGGGAAAAAAAGAAGGTGATAGTAATAAAAAAGAAAAAAAAAGCTTAGTGGAAGGCTGTAGGGTGGGTGGGGGAATGGGGAAAAATGAAAATCAAGTCCTGTCATATACTGGTACAAATTCTCAATGTTGAATGTCATGATGATGTGTATATATAATGTACCAATAAAAATTTGAATTAAAAAAAGAAAGTGCTAAATAAAATCTCAAAAAATTTGTCCACCTTATATATTGCTACAATAAAAAAATTAAAAATAGAAAGCTATAGAAAAAATTATGAATATGAAAAAAGTACTTCTGGTTTTCATTATTCTCTATGATCATAACTCTAACCTCCCTACTTTGAAGGCTGACATGGTACCTGCTAGTCAGTAACATAAAAATAAAAAGTAAGTGTACTTTGAGATATTTGTGTATTATAAGCCACCTCATATATTTGCATAATTTAGATTCCCTTCTGTTTTCACAAACTGTGGTTGCCATACTAATATCTGAAAACTGCTAATTCATTGTACAGGATACATTTACATCAAAATGGCAACTGCTCAGCCATACTTACAGAAGAACTCCAGGCATATATGAGTGGCCTCAGTTAGCACCACACCCTCAGGCACTAAGCGGTCAATTTACAGCCAGGTTTGCTTCCTCACTGCTAAAGAAAGGAATTTGGCCTCCCTTTGAAGCCACTCCAAAGTGTCAGGGGAGGACCAGTTGACAGGACAAAATGTATTCAATAGTAACATTCTTGCCTGTTCAGGCCACCTAACCTTCCTTCTCTATTCTGTTTGAGTTTACTGGCTGGAGACCAATTCATTCTATAGGAGAACAGCTAGATTATGCTCCATTTATTATAAACATTTGGTTTGCATAGAAGAGTTGCTATGTTTTACTAATCCATAACAGAGTCTTTCTAAAAATATGATGAATGAGGTAGCATAAAGTGTCATTCTTTATCTATTTTAGGTGGTCTGGCAATAAACTTGCCTAGCCTAGGCAGCTCCTCAGACTCAAAGGTTGTTTCCTGATATAAATCCCTCTTTCCCACATTATCTATCAAATTACAAAACATATGACAAATCTAAGCACTTGAGGTTACTGGATTGTTTCTACCAGGTTATAATCCAAGTTGACAAACTCAAATCAGCAGTGAAACTATACGAGACTGATGAAAATCCATCAGAAAGCGCAGCATGCCATTTCTGTTCTGGGGACTTACAGGTGAGATACATTCCAGAACATCAGGACAAATGGGCTTTTTAGAAGTATATTTTATTTAAAGTGACTGAGAAAGAAAGAAAGAAAGAAAGAAAGAAAGAAAGAAAGAAAGAAAGAAAGAAAGAGAAAACACCCACAGGATTGTATGTTCATCACATTATGTCCAGAAAGCTGCAGCAGGAACAAAATAAAATGAAATGTGTTCTTTTCAGATGAACAAAAGCTCCTTCAACTATAAAAGAGTAAACTGATAATAGAATTCCAGAGACAAAAAAGTAACAGGAACACATGGCTCACCGCTCACTGTACGTACAGCATGGAAACAACTTACACTCCATTGCATATAGACAGACAAGGGAAGAGGGAAAAGAAGACAGAAAATGGAAGAAGGAACAGAAGCTGCATATTTCATTACTCTTGTATTGTATTCAAAGGGCAATTTCACCTTTAAAAAATGGCTTAACCCAATAATGTAGCCAAAACTCTGGCTTGTACATAATTATGGAAGAACACTAGCACCATCTCTCTCTTATTTTAAGAAGATAAAATTGTCATATTCAGATGCTGACCTTTTACCGTGCAAGATGAAGCCATTAATAAAAATTTATTTTAACATCAACAACCCCAAAATGCTTTGAAATATCAATTTTAAAGGATACTTTCTCCTGTATCCTTTATTATAAATGTTACACAGACAAAGCAGAAACCAAAAATCAATTTTTAATATATTTCTTCCTACCACAGGGCACGAGAAACATTAATGGTTTCTGCATCTACATGGTTACAATTATTAGCTTTGCCTTCCTAATGCAGGGCTCACAAAATAGGCCTGGCTTGTGACACGGAGGATGGGTGCTAATCTTGAAATTTCCCTGCATGTCAGTTAATAAGCAATAATCCGGGATCTTGAGAATCGTGCCATTACTTGCTTCCCCACCCAGCGTCTTGATATTTACACGATCGCTTGCACGAAGACAGCAGAACAACTTAAAACTTAATGATCCCAATTCACAACCCTGCAGGGGGGACAAGAAGCTGCTATAAACCTATTGAGGGATGTTGCCACGGGTCTTTGCTACATGAGGAGAAAAAGAACCACTCAAGAAAGAGCCAGTCGAAGGGTTTTTGTTTCACCTCTATTCAGACAGCCTCAGCAGGGGCTTTCGTACCTTTGCACCCTAAGTGGGCAGTGTCTTTAAGGCTATTTCCAAGGACAGGTGGACTGGACCTCTCCTCTTTTACCCCCTCATAGCACTAGACCTTTTGAGAAAACATCTTTCTCTCTGGGGGATCTTTAAAGGGCTGCTAATCAGGGTATACAGCCTGGCTCTTTCCTAGCAGGCACAGGAATCAGACATTAGAAAGATTGCCTGATAGCTCCTAGTGCCTAGACCCTCAGGAGAGCTCTGACCTTACTTTGTTGAACTCTCATTCTTCAGATTTTCATCTGATTCAATAGTTACCCCATAGCCTGTCTTTTCTCTTTCGATTAATTCAACCAGCATCAATTCCTGTGGCTTGAATTCAAACCACTGGCAAGAAGAAAGGGGGAGATAAGTGGTTTGGTCTTCATTCTCCTCTAAACTCATATTCAGAGATGTCATTTATCTGCTCACATATAGTCAGCCATTCCCCTTTGTTATGGTTTTAAAATCATTACTCACTGCAAGGCATTCAAGACCCTTGACATTTGCTTCCACTCTGTCTATCTAAACTTAGCTTCTGCATCTCACTACAAGGAACTCACTACTGGAGGGAAATACTTACCCTTGTTTCACACTATATCTGAGAATCTCCATGATCCCTTGGTCACTCTACTTAACAAATCTCCTAATCTTCATCAGCTGTGGTTCTTAGTTGGTTAAAAAAAAAAAACAGTATTCATTTGTGCCAATTTAAGTGACATCAACTTTAGATTCAAGAAAACCATTGTTATAGAAACTCTCTCTTGGGGCTAGGGATGTAGCTCAGTGGTGCCGCCACCTGCCTGGCAAGTGCAAGGTCCTGAGTTTAATCCCCATTTTGGAAAAAAAAAAAGGAAAGAAAGAAATCTCCCTTCTGGAATCTTTCTATAGCTAATGGGGCCAACTGGGCATCTTGAGGGAAACTAGGTGTGGGATGGAAGAAGACAGTTCTTGAAGAACAGAGTTGGCATCATTCATAAAAGAGAAAGGGTCAGGAGGAGGAAGTGGGTTTTGCAACACACAAAGAGGACACAGATCTACACACTTCAAGGAGGCCAACAACTGTGAACCCAGTACCTCAGACATACAGAAGTGCTATGAGCTATTCATAAATGATTCTTATTTTTCCTGTGAATTCTTAGTTTTGTTTTGCTTTACCTTATTTGTTTGATCACAACGTGACTACCAGTAGAATATTTGCATTCTTTGAGACCAAAAGGAATGGGGAGGCTGAGGAACTGCCTAGCTTAGTAGGAATACAAAGCCCTGGGACTGAGTGAAGATGACTGAATGAATTAAAGACAAGGAAAGCAGAAGGCTTTGCACAATAAGGGAAAGCAGGAAAAGCAAGAAAGAACAATGTAATCAACATAGAGGGTCGGAATTACCCAGCAAAAGAACAAGATGTTTTGACTCAGACATATCCAAAAAATGACAGTTTTTCATCTCATTTCTCCACAAACACTAAAAATATATTCACTCCTCTCCATAAGCAGAAGATATTTCTGAGACTATCCTTAGAATGTGCTCTTTTAAACTAGAAATGGATTTTTGTAGTAGTCAAGAGATAGTTTTAGATGTTATAAGAAAGGTACTAAAAGTAACAGTGATTTAAACAAGAGAAATGTGTATTTCACATAGATCTTCCAATAGCATACCATCCTAGGTCAGAGTGCTAAATCTATTTCAGGTACTTGACTGAATGACGCTCGGGACTCAGTCCACCTCAGTATATTGCTTTCAACTCATGGTCCAAAGAGCCATTGCAACACTGGCCATTATGGCAGTCTAAGAGGAAGTCGCAAGAATAGGGTGGTATAAGTGTCATGTTCCTTCTTAACTGTTTGTGCCTGAAAGTTGGAAACATCACGCTCACTCATATCCACTCACCAGAAGTGTCAGGTAGCCACTCCCCCTTTCCACTGCAAAAAAAAGTGAGGCGATGTAGTGTCTAATTCAGCCATCAGGACTCAGAGATGCTAAAACAGAGATGCTGCGCTAAGGGAAAAAGGAAATGTCAGATGTCGAGAAATAAACAACAGCACTTCCCAGCAGCCTACAAATACAGAAGACCTGAGACAAATTCCTGGCTCTGTTACTGATTGGCCACTGTACTTTAAACAAATTACATATCCTGGTTAAGTCAGTTTTCTCATCCACAGAACAAAGATTAAGTGTACTCAATCAATAAGGCTGGGGGGAGAAGAGTGAGAGGAAGATGTATAGAAATCATCTAGCCCACGGAATGGCAGTTGATAAATAGAGGCAATAATATCATATTATTGTTACTAACCTCAACAGGGGTCAGCCTGTTCCCACCTAAGAGCCACAGTTGGCCCAGGGCTTGTTTTTATAAAGTTTTATTGGGACACAATCAGGTCCACATTATGTACGAATGCCTTTGTACAATGGGAGAGTTGAGTATAGTATTTGTAACATAAACTATATGGCCTGCAAAGCTTAGAATATTTACTATATCGTCTTTTGTGAGAAACAAAGGTATTTTTTGACCCTCAGCCTATGAAGTGGAGTAAATCTTTTTTTCTCAGCCACATATGTTCCATTTCTGTAGTTGCTGTCTAGAATCATCATAACAACATCACCAAGACTGTCACAAGAAACAGGAGAGAGGCACTATGTGAAGCATCTAGCACAGGCCCAAGCACACAATACACACTACAATATTTTAGGCTTGCTCTATTTCCCTTGACACATGGTCACCACTGGTCTTCTGATGACTCTAGTAATTGCGTACAAAACACCATGGATCACAAAAACATTCTCATTTAGTCAAGGTCATTGGCACAACCGCTCAGGAAAAGCAATGTCTCAGGTGAGTTGTGCCAAGTGTTGCTGTGTGCACCCTTGATGGTTATTGGAGGCAAAAGAAGAAAAATGGGGCCCACCTGCATACAAGAGAGAAGCCGTACACAAATATGCCCCCCGAATCCCAGTTTTTAGTGGAAGGATGGAAGACATAAGCCAAGAATTTCATAAAATATATGACTGAGAAAAAGATGGACCAGTGTTGGGCACTATGAAATAGTCACTAAATGGTAAAAAGAAAAGAAAGAAAAAGAGAGAAGAAATAAGAGAAGTCGACAAGAATCCTCTCATGTCTTTCCAGCAGTTTAACAATAAAGAGCAAACTTATTGTTGGTCTGTTGTCCCTCTCTCCCTGCCTCACACACCAGCCCCTCTCATTTTTCAATATACTTCCCTTCTTAATGTTTCTTGAAGTTGTACCCTTCTTTCTCTACCATATGTTCTGCATCCAATTCCAACTGGCTAAAACAGTATACTCTTACCTTTTTATTTTACATTTACTTAATAAAAATGTTTTAGCACTCACTCAACTATATAAATATCCAGTCATAATATATAGGCACATATGTGTGTTCTTCTCTCATAATGCAAAAAACAAAATTAAAGCGAGGTAGAAAGTTATAAAGTTAAATTTTACTATTTTCTGTCACTTCTGGACATGCACACTTGGATTTCTCTCCTCTGAAGAGGACTCTTCCACTAATGAGTTCACAGTTGAATGTGCTTTGGGTGGTGTGGGGTAGCTGGGCATGACCCAAAGGGGTGAGTTCTTATCCCTTCTTCTGCCTTCTCTCTGCTTCGTGGCTGCCTCGGATGAGCACCTGTCTACTGCCAGACCTTTCCACCAGGCCCTTTAGGACTTGGAGTCAGCTGCCTACAGACTGAACCCTCTAAAATCTGTAAGCCAAAATAAACCTATTTTTAACTTCAGAATTTCTATGGGAAAGTAACTAAGGCACAGCACCATGAAAGTCCTGCCTTGCTCTGCTTTTATACCTCTTTTACTTCTGCATGATACTTTGTACAGTTTAAACTATATGTTCATGTGTTCAATTCCTTTAACATCTTGCCATCTCTTTGTACCCACCCAATTTTATTACCAGTTCTAACATCTACAGAAACATCTTCTCAGACCTTGAGAGGATGACTATCAAGTCTGCTTTACTTGTTATGATATCCTCATGATTTGTACTTGGACATACCATACATCATTCTAAAACTGATTACACATATACCTAAACTATTCTACTAAAATATGTTCTTTGACAGCAACTCTGAGGAGGAGAGGGTTATTCTGGCTCAGGAACTAGAGGGTTCAATCCATAGTGAGTTGATTCAAAGGCAGAAATGGCCTGGTAGAAGTGTTAGATGGAGGAAAGTTGCTCAACCTATGATAGCTAGGAAGCAGAGAAAGAGAAGAGGGAGTTAGAGCCAAGGACAAGAATGTATTCATCCAGGCCAAGCTCTTAGTAGCTGACCTCTCCCAACCAGCTCTGCTTCTTACTGGCACATGCAACTATGAACTCACCAAAGGCTGAATGTAGAGCACTCATGACATAATCACCGTCAAGAAGCCTCTCTTCTGAACATGAGACTTTGGGGGCTATTTTAGATCTAAACTAGAAGGATTTAAGAGGGTTAAGAGAGAAAGCAAGAAATGTTTTTTATCAAGAAAGTAGCTGATAAGATAAAGCCAGATGAATAATCACACATCACTTTCCACAGTCATCTTCATTTTTCAAAATGCCTTTTCTCTGTCATTATAATAGATTCTCAACAACTCTTTAGTAAATGAGTCTAGAGATTTTTATGCCCATTTTACAGAGGAGAGAACTGAAATTCTTGGAATCACACAGCAGTCACACAGCCAATATGTACTGGACCAAAAACTAAAACTCAAATGCCCCAAATCCCTAGACAACAATTGCCATTGTGAGGCGGGTGTGATAAGAAGACTCTGCCACTGAGAAATTCTTGATATCTTCAGAAAGGCTTGAATTAGAGTTAAGGAAGAGCCTAATAGATGAAATGCCATATAACACTAACAAACATTTCCAGGTGATCAGAAAACCAAAATGGAAATAACCGAAGTGCTGGGAATTAAAAAATAAGAAAGATTAGTGGGCTGCAGAGAGGTTCGGAGGACAGAAACTGAGAGATGACTTCCAATGGCCTGCAAGTCCAGCCGTGTTTATCACGCAGCAAGTGGAGCAAGCTGCTCTTTGGTTCCAAAGACTACCAGAAACATGCGAAATGTTTTTAAACTATTCAGAGACACACCCTCCATTGACACAGGACACAGGTACTGGAGAGCAAAATAGTTGTTGGATGACAGAATCACTTTTAGAATGTTCCTTTCTGATGATTATGAGCGCTGCGCTCAGTAGTGGCTGCCACATATAAGGAAGGAAAGGCTAGAGAAAGTAAAACCATCCATGCAATGTCTGCTCCCAAACTACGTCTGAACAGAAGGCCTTGATCTGAGCCTGTATAGAAAGAAATATTTTGGCTAAACAGAGGTAAATGAATGTCTAGTAAGCATGGTGATTTTGACTAATTACTTATCTAACTGGGAGCGTTTCAACTTTGAGAATGAAGTAGAGAAAACCTATAAAATCATGCATAAATCACAATTCATAATGGATTACTTAGAGGATAAGGGAAATTATGATGTCTCTATTTTAATCTTCAAATTAATGACATGTGTACCCTGTCCTTTCTTCTCTCACTTCTCAGATACAGTGCAGTGAATGGCCTCCTCTGCCATGCACTCCTCCATGATATTCTGCCTTACCGCAAGCCCAAAAGCAGAGGGACCAACTTTCAAGACATTGAGCAAACTTAAACTCTTCCTCCTTATACACTGATAATTTCAGGTGTCTTGTTACAATAACAAAAAGTCAACTAACACATGAAAAATATTCACTTATATATAATGGGTCATAATGAGGCTAATTCACATGAGGGTTAAATATGCCAAAAGCACATTATGAATCACACTGCAATAAAATTTTTAATGAGAACCTGATAGCACAGGTAAACTAACTTAAAAGATTCTGATGAAGAAATCATTCTTGTTTCTCTAGCCTTAGTTCTGAGGCCTGACCCAAAGTAAACCTCAGTGACAATCAATGGGAGGCTGGACTATAACTTTCATTTCGAGACCTCAGTTTCCTTACCTATAAGTTAAGAAGATTTGCTCCAGCATACTGCAAGTTCTTTTCTAGTTCTAAAACAGCCTGATCTTCTGCCATTAAATCCCTGAAGAGTTTTAAAAGTAAGCTATATATTGAAACCCTCCTTAGTGTCAACAGAAAATTAGAAAAATTTCAGTAAACATCCTGAAAGTGCACAGGGATGTATCTCAGTATTAATTGAAATGCCTTAAGGTGGAGTAAAAAAATATCTCTAACATATTTACATACACTTAATAGAGATTAGCTAAGGGGAGAAAAAGGTTTAACTGTACTTGAGTTCATGGCATTTTTCATCACTTTAACTTAAATGTAATAACATTATGACTCAAATTAAAATGACTTGTATATGACTCCAGGTAACATTCAGTTAAAAGTAATTGTCAGGGTCTATTTGCAAAGGTGGGAGCACAGGATGAGCTTGGTGCAGTCAGCACTGTGAAGCTTCTTGAGAGCCCAGAGCAAGCAAGTTTCCCTTGCAGGAGACAGTGGCACCCCTCACTAGAGAAACCTACGAAACCCAGGCTCAAATAGGCATTTAATATACACAATCTCATTTCATCATTTCGATCTCACAATCCCAGGAGCAGCAGCAACTACATTTTACAGGTGATGAAACTGGGATTGAATATTATTCAGATTGACCTGGGTCTCACAACACTGTACTCAGCCAAGACACAGTTCAAACTCGGGCGTGCAGGTTCCTCCGCTCTACTGTGTGGCCTCTCTGTAGTGGTAGATTGTTCAACACTGAGGCACTGCCGAGCCCCCACAGTAAGGAAATGACATATGTAAGGAGATGAACACAACAAAATTCACAAATGCTCATCCAACATCATCAAGCATATTAGTCCCTTCATATCTTTATTTTCTCCTATACAACCTAGAAACCACAGTATTTCATTATAATTCTACTGTAAAGAACAGTATCTTCCATGGAATGTAGCTAGGCTTACATTCAGCTATCAATGTCCTAAAATATTTCTGCAGGCATTCTATATATTCTTGATGGCTGATGAAATAGACCCTTGCTTATGGCAAAAATATTAAACCAAAGGTGCACAAGTCACTAATAGAGACAATAGTAAGATGAAGGAGGTTGCTCCCGGCTCTCTCCTTTCAGGAAGGCCTCCATTTTGGTCAATGATAACACAAGATATCCTTCACATTTAAAAGACTTCCAGAGGTGTTCTAATTTTAATGGAATTTCTCCCACACAGACTTTTTTTTTTTTTTTTTTTTTTTTTGAGACAGGGTCTCGCTTTGTGGTTCAGGCTGGCCCTGAGCTCAGCCTCCAGCTTACATCACAGCAATCCTCCTGCCTCTGCCTCCTGAGTGCTGGGATTACAGGCATGAGCCACCATGCCCAGCACTGGGGTATGTGGTACTGGTTGCTGCTGGGCGTGAGTCTTCAGTGGTTAACCAGGGATCGAACCCGGGCCCTTGCGCTTGCAAGACAGGCACTGGAACCACTAGGCTAAATCCCCAGCCCTCCCACACAGACTTTTACCTCTGTGTACTTATAAGAACATTAATCTAATTCTCAGTCTTCACCATAGTACCTTCTATTCTAGCCTTGAAGAACTACTTTTGACTTCGTATACCCATGATGCTATTCATGCTACTGAGTCTGGACAGATGCTACCCATAAGACCCAGACAAGCCTATGCTCCTCTCCCTGCCCACCTAACTCTCATTGCTCCTGTCTGGATGTCCATGTGTTACTGCCCTATGCACTGTGACCCTGGGCAGTGCCTCTCATGTATCTTCCCAAGTTATCTTAGTATCTCTATCTTCTCACTTATACACTTCTATGTTATAACCCCTGTTTACTGTCTGACTTCCCCACTCAGTGGTGAGTTCCCCAGGAGTAGAACTGCTGTGTGCTCACCATGGCATTCAGAGCTCCCAACTCATTGGTGGCCCATGGCAGGTTACCTGCAAACTTTTGTTAATTGAATGAGAATGAGAACTCCAGAGTGTCATATGGTTGGAACTATCCAGAAGCAAAACTATTCTGAACCAGACAAGTTTTTGATATAAAAACTTGTTAGAATATCAGAATATGGAAGATTAAGAATGCCTTTTACACTCTAAAGTATTTAGATTGTATCTATATTTTGTATGAATAAAATTTATCCAATAAAGTATACAAGTTTATGGCTTACAGGGAATATTATGTGGATGATGTATACATGAATATTATATATATATACATATATATTTACACATTATCCATTGTATGTGGAGTTGTAATCACAAAAATAATTTGTATATTTGTATCTTAAGTTTATGTATGTATACATATACATGTATATGCATACCTAGATGTCAAAGAATTAGTATAATATATATTCAAAATAGTATGATATACTATTAATGATATGTTTTATGTAATGTTCATATACAAAATATAAATACTATATAGATAATAGTTTAATGTGAATATATTTATAAGAGCTGTGCCTATATACATAAAATAGTCTAGTATTTTTTTTGTGGGACTGGAGACAGAACTCAGGACCTTGTGCTTACCAGGCAGGTGTGGTGCTACTGTATACTACTTCTGTTACTTGTGGGAAACAAGTTTTACCTTTGAACATTTCCTGATCTAGACATGATTATACAGAAAAGCAAGGTTGGAAAGATTAACAAGAAGCATATATTTATCAAAGTGTTTCTTATATTGCCATTATTATAAGATATATTATCTTCTGAACTTTCAGATTAATGATTTAGCATTTGGGTGGGTTTTTCTTTAAATAATCTACATTTCAGTACTTGGGATAACAAGGGGTCATGTCAGTAATGAAAGCTTGCCATAAATGCAGACTGCTGCATCATTTTCTTGACAGACTTTTTTTTAAAGTACACTTTTTCTTTGTTACAGAGTGCACTTGGGTAAGAGAGAGGGCTAGTACAGGGTGATACATTGGGCCTGTATTTCTAACCCACCCTCCAAAGTGTCCGATACATTATTCCCTTGGACAAGCATAACAATCCTGTGAGGACTTCAGGCTGAGAAGAGGGACCAGCAAGAAAAGCAGACACTTACAGATACAAGTTACCTACTTTATCCAAGAATGTAAGCTCCATGAAGGTTAGGTATCTTCGATATTATCTTCTTCCTTCACTTAACCCCTTATTGGTGGTTACTCAATGAATGTTTGCCTAATTAAATAATGAATAATTGAGTAAATAAACAAGAGTAAATGATTACGAAGGCTTTCTGTATGAAAAGAATCTTAACTCTAATTTCCTGATTCCTAGGACAATGAACTTACTAATATATGAAAATTATCTTCCCTAGCTGCTCCTTCACAAGATTAAAAATTACTTAATGGAAGACAATTGCATATATGCAAAACAGAAAACTAATAATTTTATTCCTACTCTAAAAGGCAAAAATTGTTATAGTGTTTTTAATTAGTTTCTTTAAATAATTTATCCATGCAGTTAACAATCACCTCATATATATATATATATATATATATATATATATATATATATATATTCTTCTAGATACATATGGAAGAGTTATAAAAATTTTTATATACATACATTTTATACTTTTACAAATATATTTGCATTTAAGATTATATCCTTAGATTATATATAAAACATATAAGGTACTATTAATAAAATATCCTACTAGTTTAATTACATATAATAGTACACTATTGCCTTGGTGTATAAGTATGTGTGTACATATATACATTTATATGTGTGTGTATTTATTCCATGAATGATAATAAAAAAGAATTGTGTCTTTTTGGATAATATACTAAGTATTCTTAGGGCAGATTAACACCACCTTGAAGAGTAAGTTGTGATATGAAAATCGCATTCACTGTAAAGTGCTATAGCTATATATGCACTGACGTAGCAGATACTCAGCCTTGTAATGCCAGTGCACCCTGAATTGTAGTACATAAAATTAATATGAGTTAGGACTAATCATTTTCTTACAACTATTACTAGGATGCTGCACTATCCCTAAAGTAACTGCCACACGTTTTCAAGCTTTCCAAGGAAAAACACCTTTTGATGGCAGGAAGAGAGCTCAGCAGAGGCCTGTGTGCAGTCTGATCTCCCACTGAGAAGCGCTCTGCATGCCCTGCTCACTGGAGAATGGCATTTGGGAGCCCAGATATCAGATGGAATGGGCCTTACTGCGGTGTGGGGTTCTCAGAGGTATCACAAACCCAGAAGTGGCCAGCAGAAAGGAAAGAGCAGCTGTGACCTGTACACAGCTTTACCTGTTCTTTAGCTGAGGTGAGGAGGGAAGCAAAGCAGAAACCAGGTTCAGGAGAAGATGGCAAGAAGCACCCTCCTCCCAGATACTGGAGTTGGCTGCTAAATCCCTCCCTCAAATTTTAAAATATATATCTTGCCCCTGAGAGTTTGACAGCTTCCATGAAAGCATCCTTCTAAGTAAGTAACTTGAAATTTAGTTTTCCCAAACCCACTTAAAATGAGAAAGAACTTTTCAAAATCACACCATTCACTAGGAGGGACTGTGCTTCCCAAGCCCAGCTACCATGGCCAGTCACAGAGATTAGGACCATTTTCCAGAAATGTCAGCCATTTCTCTGTAGACAAAGCCAAGAGAGAGCATGAACATGTTTTGCTGTTTGGGGTCTTAGGGATGTAAGATGATAACGGAAGTTGTAAGAAGTCAGGAATGATGTGTTTTCCATTCTTGTATCCCTTAGGGCCAAGCACACTATATAGCAGAACAGAAATCAATCAGATAAAGGAAGTCCTTGACAAGGAAAAATATTCAGAGAGACACAACCTCTGATACTTTTCTTACCAGTCTGGGTTTTCTCAGCTGTTCTTACTATGGTGTGCAGCTTTCCTCTCTGAAAAAGTTTCAAAAAGAGGCCATCAACAACCACAAAACATCCCAGATGACAAAGGCAGGGACACACAAGATTCTACAAGGAAAAATGCCTCTCCATGCTCTTGGTCTGCATCATCATGGCTTGCTCCCCAGCAAGCCTGCAAAGTCGTTTATAAGAATTTTCCTTCATCACTAGAAAACTGAGAATGGAATGCTTGAACCAAATGCTCAACTGTCGCACCACCCAAGCCAGTTCAGAAATGTGAGTGCAGGTTTCTGAAAGCATTCGCTGTGTTCTCTCCTCTACACCTTCAGTGTATCAGTCCCTAGATGGGAACATTAACCCGTGATAAAGGTTGAAGCCAAGACATGAGACAAAAACTAAAAACCAAGACACAAAAGAAAAGGGGTATGTATGCATGGAGGAGTGATAACAATACTTTTAACCAAAAGAAAAAACAAACCAATGTATCCAAACAGTTGGCCATAAGTTTCTTAGCATCAAGCAAATTCCCACATCTTATTTTAGGCAAGATCTCAATGAAACAGAACAAATGATTTCCAGAAACTGCATTGGAGGAGGAATTGACCCCCGGGTTCTTTTAGAAACATGGTTTAAACAATATAACAAATTATTGCATCAGTTTGCTCTAGTGTAAGTAATCTTTCCTCTCCTTTTTTCATGGTCAGTCCTTAAAAAGGAAATTCCTAACATATTTGCTTGTATCTGTTCATACTAACTAGAATTTTCTTAGTCTTTCCACTGATGCCATTGAGCTGGAAGAAGAGGCAGGAATTGCATTGCTCTTATTATGATGACTATCAAGTAATAGCATTCTTCCTACTGTATTCTATTCTAACTACACATTGAGAACCAGTCTAAGTGCTGTACGTATTCTTTTGTGCGGCCAATATAAAAGCTCTGTAAAATGGGTATTGTGTTTCTCCATGTTAAACATCAGGAAACTGGGAGCCTGAGCAGTTATATAACTCACCCACTGGGTTCGCTTCCTGAAAACAGCAGAACTGTTATTTGAATCCAAGTGGGTTTGACACCAAGGCCTATTTTTTTTTTAGCCACAGCTAAATGGAGGATGCCTGGTTTTGTGAGTGTTAATCGTACCTTTTGACAAGCTGCATGTTCCCATTTTAAAAGAATGATTGGAAGGCTCGACATAGCCCATTAATTTTATACCCACTTGTATCAAAATCTCTTCAATTCCCTCTGCAGCTCTTCTGCTTTCATTTTAAACTTTTCTCCCCTCTGCTGCTCTTGCCCTCTGTGTGCACACATGGAAATGAAGGCTACAGGCTCCTTCTAGACAAATCGCTCAATCTTCGAAGAGCCAATGAAAACACACACTCTACTTTCAATTAAATATTTTATTCACATAGAAATTTCTGAAAAATTCAAAGACCCTTAGGTATTGTTACTCAGATCCTTTAATAACAAAATTATTGCTTAGCTGTGATTGTGACCCCTTTGGATAATGAATGAGCATTGTGTCCTAACCCTAGAATTTGAAGGAAATTTATCCAATTCTATGCTCATTTAAAAGCCACAGACCACTAAAAAAAAAGAAAGAAAGAAAAACAAAAGAGCAAACACTGTGTACAAAGTGATGTAGAAAATGCAAAAAAGTCATGATTTCCCTTTCTAGATGCTAATAAGAATAATGAGAATATATAACAAGTATTGAATATATGTAATGTGCCAGTTAATACATTGTCTCTACACAAATTATTTCTTCCCTCAATAATGTTATCATGTTAGATACTGATTGAGTGCAGATGGTGTAGATTTAACTTCTATAAAATATACCAAAAATGACAGATGAAGATAGAGGGAAAAAAGTTGACTGGATGAACACAGTAGCAATAAATCACAAATATTTGATGACTCCTAGTCAAAAAGTGTTTATCAAATTCCTCCACAGAGCAGGATTCATAGTTTAAAAATAATGCCGTTGCAACACCATATTTGAAATGAACCACACAGGGCTTGTTTTTGCTACTGAATACATTCTATTCCTAATATGACTTTATCAGTCAGGGACTGCTATGATCATCCCCATTTTACAGATGCTCAAACTGAGCCTTAACATAGATAGCAACTTGCTCCAGACTATGCAGCTCTGCAAGGTCAGAACCAAGCCACAGGTTGACCGCTAAGTTCCAGGTTCTCAGGGCTGTTCCTCAACCACCTATGAGAACAGACTACTAACTATTACTAAGTCAACCAAGCATTTAGAGGACAGGAGGGAGGAGGCTTTTTTATTTTTCCTAAACTGTACAGCAAAGCCATGATGGTCACTGGATTAACTAGGATGCCATTCAACACCCTTAGGAGTCATTTTCTCAGTGGTATCCGAGAGGCTTAAAACAATCCATCAGACACCTTTTCCTTCCTACAGGGACTTCACTATTAAAAAGGTTGTCATTTATGTTTGACAATTTCTCCTTAGGTTAAAAAAAGAAAGAGTACAAGTTGCCAGAATATGTGAATTGGAGATAAAATGTCCCAGCCTGGTCAGAGGCTCAGGTCATGAGCTAGTACTAAGCTGAGGATTAGAATGCCGGCCACCTCACTTCCAGGCAAACATTCCTTGCACTAACATTCTGGACATTTTCCCTCTGTCTTGGCTTAACAAATCCATCCTGCTCCTGTCTACATAATCCCTGTGTTGTAGACACTAACCAGTTAACGGGCCCTGAGAAGATTTAAAATGTTCTGGAACTCCAGGAACTCAGCTTTCTTTTGATCCTCACTGGTAGAGTCAGCAGAGAAACTTTAAAGTACACCAGTCAGATGGAACTACCAAAAGGGGATGTTTTGTTTCCTGGGGTTTTGGTTCTGGGGGGGTTGACAGAGGAGTAATCTAGGGAAAGTAATCTTCATGCTATAAAACTGGCTTTCTTGATAGAAATAAACATTCACATATATTGGGCAAAGAAAAAAGAATAAAATATTAATCCTAGTAATGCACTACAAAGTTATCATTTTTAGGTAAGCACGGTGCTAGGCACAATGCAAGTGTCAAGGTAGTCCTGGTATTTTCATTTTTATAGATGAAGTAAAAGAAATGAAAGAAATGCTTTTTTCCCAAGGTCATAAGGATAATAACTTGGATTTCCAGGTTTCCACATCACGTCTGTCAGATTTTAAAGGACACACTTCTTGCAATATGCCCCAGTGCCTCAAGACCAAAGATATGACAGAAAGCAAGAATGCAAGAGGCAGGAGCACACAGGAACAAAAGACACAAAATATCATGAGAAAGAAAAAAGCTTACAGTACGAGAGAGGAGCAGAAATGACAGTGGTCGCTGCAGTGTACATAGAAGATGAAAATAAAAGCAAAAGAGAAAGAATAGAAATTAACAAAGTAGAAATGAATCATGCCAGACTTAGAACAGTTACCAATTTAGCCCAGGAAGGACTTCTAGGCAAAAAAAGAAATATATATACAATATATATACAAGAAATATATATATATATATATACATATATATATATATATATATATATATAAGAAACATATATACAAGAGTAGGTCTAAATTAGCAGATTAATATAATTCAATGTGAATTAAAATCACTGTGATGTAATCAATCTCTCATTGTGGCAAGTTCTTGTTATAAATATTGATCATATTAAACTTGCCATCTAGTCCAAGCCTAGGAGAGCTTGCAGAGGAGCCTGGCACACTCTGATTAGTCCTGTTCATTTCCTGGGAAACTCAGGAGAAGATCAAGTGAGGAAATTATTCCGGTTGACTCCCTAGAAAAGAGAATCCCACCAACACACACACAGCCACACATGCGCACACACACACACACACACACACACACACACACACACACACACACACCTGTCCTGCAGGGAATCGCTTGCAAGTGTATTTTTCAATTTCTCTGTGAACTCCAAAATATTGTCCTGTTTTCAATACTCCACCATTGTATCACATCACTGCCCTAGTTACTAATCTTCAATAGTACAACAGCTAAAACTCATATTCTCTTGGCTTTGCACAGAAAGATCTTCAATACCCTGCGTATGGCCCCCACCCCATAATGGGACACAGCTGCACATGCCCCTCTCATTTTGATTCTTACACTCATCAGTTGCTCACTCTTCACAAACCTGGAAATCTACTTTGCTCTGCAGTTCTCCACATCTCTAGGTCTCTTCTGAAGCTGAACAGCCAGGGAGGGAGCTAAACTCTCCTGAGCCCCTTCTGAACCCACCCCTTTCCTCTTCCTACTTGTCTTTTACCTGCTTATTCCTCTGGAAGACTGTAGGAAGGAAATGAGTGACATTCATTGATTTGCTCATTGATGCACTGAATGAAACAATGTCCCCTTAGCAATCTAGAGGGCTTTAAATCGTGAGGTAAACTCTACTCAGCCCTGCAAAGGACACCGGACAGTGAGTCAAACAGAAGATCCTCAAAGGTGCAAAAGATATACATGCAATAACTCACAGAAGTATGGAGAAAACACACATGTCCTGTTCAGAGGACAAGAGAGGAAGAATAATCCCCAGGTGCCTGGTGTACTTTATGAGCACTGTCCGAGCTGTGGTGGCCTTTTTACCTTTGATGATGGAAGATGACAGAGGCTAACAGTGATAGAACTCTTACTAGTACTTTTCAACTCAAGGAGGTAAACACATCCCACTTAAAATGCAAAGTCCAAAATCACACAGGAAGTGAGTAATTGTCATGGCTTGATATCAGGTATGATGATGCCATAGCCTGAGACAATAGCTTCTGCAGATGAAAAAGCTCTGGACCCCCCTAGTTTGAAGGCTTCCAGTCAAAGAGGACTTCCCGGTCAGAAATGCAGAAGATCCTCATAAAGAAAGTCCACTATGTCTGAATCCAAGTGACGGGGCAAGCTGACCACTCAAAACTCAGCATCATCCCATAGAGCCTGGTATGCACTAGCCTTTCCTCTTCCCTTGGTCTACCCACTTCCCACTATCTTTTAAACTGCTTCCTACTTTGTTCATTTTTGCAAAAGAAAGAAAGAAAGAAAGAAAGAAAGAAAGAAAGAAAGAAAGAAAGAAAGAAAGAAAGAAAGAAAGGAAGGAAGGAAGGAAGAAAGAAAGAAAGAAAGGAAGGAAGGAAGAGAGAGAGAATAGATGACAAAAAGAAAACTTACAATAATCTGGGCCAAGAGTGAACAGTTTTTTTTTTTTTTTTTCTATAGGGCCAAATAGAGGAGGAAAGCACACATCAATAAAAATACATGAAAGAGCGTGATTGTGTTCCAATAAAACTTTATTTATACAACTAGGTGGACAACCAGATTGAGTCATGAGTTACACTTTGCCAAACTCTAATATAGGCTAAGGACAGTAAATAAATTTCAGCACAGGTGCCATCTTTGACCAGGTAGGAGCTGGCTCCATAGAAGTATTCAGAAAGCTCTAATGCTACTTGTAGGTTCAGAAGGAAAGATGTTATGGTCAAATAATGGTGTGTTATGCAGGTGTTAATGATCATATATGTGCCATATCTGCCTCTTTTGGTTAAGCTGTAAGTGCTTTCAAAGAAAAGCTCATAAAGCAGCAGTTTTCAAGTCACCTGAGTCCCTCCAAAGCTGAGTAATACCAAGCCATCACTCAGCCGCTATTTATTTCCCTAGCAAATTTCTCATCTCCTCTTTTACAAATGAGTCACAAACTAGGAGCCCAGGATTTGGGAAAAGAAGAAAGTTTAAATGTCTATGTATAGACAAAATCTAAAAGTAAACCACACTTTGACTAGTTGGATTAGGCAAAAGTCCCTTTTTTATCTAAAGTTTGTATGTCAGATTACATAGGATTAAGAAAACATCCCACTCTCTCTGTACAAAAGCAACTGTGTAGCAGGTGGGAATTGTTTTTCTTTTGGAAACAGACTCACCATTAATAACTGCCAAGAAAGCTCTTTCTACAAGCAATGCTGTAGTCGACAATAGAGATGGCTCGAGACGTGTACTTTAAGTTAATATTGAACTTGCAAGTAAATACATAAAGCTTCAGTGCCATAAAGCTAATTTAAAAGGGACATTTCTCTTTATAGTTCCCTAGAGTATTACAGCCTCTCTGAAATTCTTCTGCCATAATGTAAGATTCATTAGAGAACTGAAGGCATAATTGTCTACATCAGTACATATGGGTCGACTGGATAAATCGTCTAAATGAATTGGTTAATACTACTTCCAATCCTTGACTTGAAGGATGGTACATGTGCCTTATTTTCCTCGTGACCCTGGTTAGGTAGAAAGGAGACTCAAGACTGAATTTTAGTTATCAAAATAGCAGAGAAGGGAAATCAAAGGAAATTTCCTGAGGACGGTAATTTCTATGTACATAACACAATTTCTACTTCTCACTTTTATCCTGTAAAGTGATAAAATAAATCATACTCACATAAAAAATACATGTGTATTTTAAACTTATATAATAATTGTGTGTAATATTTATTGTAATAAATATTTTTCTCTCATTATACTCATAGTGGAAAATTTAAAATTAATTGGGATGGGCCAGCCTGAACTACAAAGCAAGACCCTGTCTCAAAAAAACTTTTTAAAAAATTTAATTAATTGGGGAAATGTGCTTAATTTGTTGGTAAATAGGCAGTATTTTCTTTTGATCTTTTTCCATCACATTTCCACTTTTCTGTTTCAGATAATTACAGGATAAAGACACAAAGTGAAACAGAGAATATAAGAGCTACACAAAATGATATCTTCCTAATTAATCAATGTTTTTCATGTGATGGTGGAAGCTTGTTCAGTCACACAACTTTTATAACAAATGCAGTACTGATTCTCCTGACAACAATTTCAGGAAAGTAAGAAAATGCAGACTTGATTGGCCAGATATAGATGTAATTTTGTCTGTTTAAGATTTCTGTGCATTATCATTCATAAAATATGTATGACTGTATTGACTTTCTCAGGAGAAGAAGAGATTTTTTTTCCCCCTTTAGAATATAAAAAGTCAGGGAAAAGTTGAAGAGTCAATAACACTCATCCTAAATGCTGCGGAAGCTGGATGAGTGGCTTGTATTTGAATGTTTTGATCTCCGTTAGTTGTTGTCAAGTGTGAGGACTGTTTCAGTGATTTAAATTCCAGATGGAATACTGTGACTAAACTCAAAAGTGAAGATGCTTGATTTATTATGCCCCACATACACTGTGATTAGCCTATGAATACACATTTATTTATTACAATACAAGAAGGCATCTAAGATTATTTTGCCTATATTTTCTTTGGGATGGTAACAGACAACAAAGAAAGTGGCACACATAGTACCCCACAAAGTGTATGTTTGCAAGAATACCAGGGCCTGTTCCTGACTTGCTTTCTAAGTATCTTGGTATTCCTCGTCCTCCTCTGTGGAAGTTAGCAATATATTGGATGTTGTTGAAAATATTTGATATGAAAGCAGTGTCTGTTTGCTACCAGTATCTAACGAGTCTTTCCCTCAGAGTTGCCAGCAAGGTGCTGATTAATTAACTGAAGTAGTGAAGCTGAATCATACAACAGCTGTTTAGAGAATTGTCATTAACTTGGTCTCCTTTCCTGTCTATTAGCTTTCTTGCAGCGATCCCACTAACATGCTAATCCAGGAAACTGGCGTTCGAATCTACCTGAACTTCAGTACCATCCTGGATGTGAAAAAGATATAAAGGGTTGGAACTGAGTTGTCTTTTTCTTTTTCTTTACTTTAAGAGAAATTAGATGAGAAGTGAGGAAGGAATTTCTGGAGCTTCATAGAAGTAGTTTGTCTTGCCACCCATCTTGTGCAGGTGACAACAGGATAGCGAGTTGGATTCAATGACAGCTGGAAATTGCAGATCTCGTGAGTTTTCTGAGCAGCTGGGCTCCTGGCCATCTCTCTCTGTACCTCCTGGTGGTGGGACAAGAAGACACTGCACAGTGGCAGGGCCACTTGTGTGAACGGACAGGCAGATGGAGCTGCTTTTCTAGAATGAAGACAGTTGACCAAGGACCGCAACCCGAGGACCTCTGTTGCCCCAAGAACAAGGAGGGTTATTCAGAAGAGCAGAATCTATGCAAGTGGCAGATTGGAGGGAGTTCCCTGCTTATGAGATGCAAGCATCACATTAGAAGTTCTGTGGTAACTTTAAAAAAAATGATAGCATTTTCCCTTAAATTCCTTTGTTACTTCTTTCCTTCCTTCTTTTCTTTTCCTCCCCTTGTGCCTACTTCTTTTCTTCCCTTTGTCTCCCTCTTTTGTTCTCTGCCTCCTTCCTTCCATTTTCCTTCCTTCTTTTCTCTTTCTTCTCTTTTTTCCTTCCCCTTTCGTTATATATATATTTCTAATTCTACCTGAAGATTTCATGAAAGGCCATATGTCTGACATATGTGGTCCAACAAAATTAATTCATAACACAGGCTGTCACCACTTCATCCCAGCCATCACCTGATAACCCCCGCTAAGCTCTGCTTATTTCCTCTGACATGAATCACGGAGACTTGGTACCAGAGAGCTCGATGTTAACACTTTCTGTCTCTGTAATGGTCACCCTTTGCCATTTCATTTGTCATGGTTCCTGTTTGTGTCGGACTCACTTTATCAAAGAGCTAAGGAATTTTCAATTTGCAAAAAGTTGGAAATTAAAGACATGCTTAAATAGCCCACAATCAGGTCATCAGGGCATATAATAAAAGAGCCAAATACAACCCCAAAGTGCAGCAGGTGTTTTTTTTTTTTTCTTTTAATGAAGCAGATAAATGCAGAAACGAATGCACTGATACAGACAGAGCATCTGCCTCATGATAAAATTAAGTCTTGTGACAGAAATAAATCACCGTGGGGGAGAATGTAACCCATTATCCAATAGGATTTTTTCTCTCTCTCTTCTGTGACAGGACTTATTGGATTCTCCAATGCCAAGCAGCTAAGTGCATCCACGATTTGATGATAAATCAGAGAGACTGCAGGATTTGAAATTTAACAACTACTTATTTTCCTGTGATGTAGAGATAAGGGGAAATTTTTGGTGAGTAACTGTTAAATTGGGAATCTCCTTTTGTCCCCTGATAATCTGATCCTCAGATTCTATGTCACACCATCTCCCAACACCAGCAACCAGCAGTGAGTAAAATAGATTTGGGACTAAGATAAATACTGGAGCTACTTATCTTTCTTTTTCTTTCCCAATATTCAGTTTTATCTAAGGAAGACCATAGAAAGGTTACTTTTTGACATAAAAATATACTGCTCTTATTACACTTTTCCTTTTTATCCCCTTCAATACTTTAAAAAATGACAATAAAATAATGTGGTTTTTTTCTTTCTAAAGCATTTGCACATTTGAACAATAGAAACAGAAAGTCCATCTATCATGTTAAAAATACACAGGATCTAATAGAGCTCAGGATTATTTGACTCTGTCTGATAAGGGTGACTTGCAAAAGCATGCCTTCATGTTTCAATGATCCCCTTTGTTATGCCATGCTGTTAATTAGTGGGAGGGAGGCGAATGATTCATCTCTCTGAGATGTAGCTTTATTTTTCCACACTTAGTCTGTAGAGCACTTTGCGAGATTTGCTAACTCTTGCAGCAATCACAAGTTCCCATGCTGAATGACAGAGATCACCCTTGTTAGGAAGGGAAAGAGGAGCAAACAATTTTTCCTCCCCCTGGTAATTTTTTTAGTGAGAACATGCTGCTATATATCTTTAAAAGTAACCCTATCCCTTGGGCACAAGCGTCATAGCAATCTAGCAATGAACAGCCCAGAGGACACAAGAAACAAGATATTTTAAGTCTAGGGATATTTCCAAAGCCAGGCTAGAATCAGTTTTCTTGTAAATGAAGTCCAGCTCATGATAAAAACACTCCACCTGATGTTTTTGCCTTACGTCTTCTTTTAAGAAGGGGTAAAGGTGAGTTGGTTGAAGAGGCATTAAACATTGATCACTGGTAATTACAGGAATCTCCTTCAGGAGTTTTGGCTGCGCAGACTCAGCCTGTCTTCAGAGAGAGAGCTCTCCATGTGACAAAGCAGAAAACTGCTAACAGAAGGGCACTCACACTGCTGGACACAAGCCCTTAATTAGAACGTGCTACTCTCTGACGCTCTTCAAGTATCCCGAGAGATTTAGTAAAGCTCTCTGTCCAAAAGGAAGGGAGATAATCAGCCAAATATTACAGGAAACACAAAACATACCAAGAAGTGGAGCAAAGAGACACACGACCAGGTGAGTGTCACGACCGGTAGGAAGAGTCTTCGAGGTGACTTGTTAGGTTGCAGACCACACCAGTGATCAACACAAAAAGGAAAATGGAGAACTTAAATCCGAGCATTTCTAGTAATGCCTGGAAATCTGGAACACGCCTCTGCTTTAGAAATTCACTTTGGCCTGATCCATCATTTCCAGAGAACAGAAATCACTGATCTCCTTGCAAATTGCTCTGCAGACAGTGGGGAAAGGGCTTAAAACAAAAAGTCAAGCAAGAGACCCTGGCATCATCTCAGCAATCTGTCTTTCAAAAATGCAGACTGCCTTTTATAGAAAAAAATCATGGCAATAGTTTTCTACCTTTGTTTTCTACAAAAATACAGAAAAGATTAGAGACACAATGTGGAATGTTCAGGTTCTCTAGAAACCTTGAGATAAAAGACCAGAAAACTATAACTCTTGGTGTCTTTCATTCTGTTCCACTGTCTACTTGCATTGAGTCACGTGGTACCCCATACATGTGGCACCTGTTTTTCCTGTGATACATCCCCAGCAAACATACTAACTGCAAATTTCTCTTTTTAGGGCATAAGGAGAAACACTCACATTATATGGTGCTGGGTCTACCTCACAAAGTCCTGAATTTGAAAATAAATTTGAAACAGAAAGCTCGATTACTTCAATCCTGTTAGATTTATTTACCTGGGTTACTCTCAATCATCGTAGAGAAAATACATTTGTGATCACACAAGGAATCACAAACATGTTTCAAAACTCTGTTGATGAATAAAAAGAATAAAATGGAATCCAGAGCTGCAGAAAGGAGAATTATAACACCCAGACAGGTGGGTGTGCTACCGACATGCACAGTAGCTTGGTAAAACCAATCCAAAACAACCATCCTTGAACACAGAGTCCAATATTCTGTCTACCATGCCCATAGTCAAATCTTATGTTTTCTTATCCTCCAAGCAACTAACACCAAAATGAAATCCTAAGGAAATCAATACTATGCTCCTTCAAGCTCTGGAAACTTAAATGTATATATTTTCAACAGACTATAAGATTTAAAACAGCTCCAGAGTAGATGTAAAAGAGAATGGAAAAACACAAATTTGCAGATTATCTTGAGGATGTATTTTGAGGTTGTGCTTTAAAGTTAGTAAACACATCCTGGTGCATCACTTGGGCTATATAGTTTACTCAGCTGACATCTGCTTTAGGTATCAATAAACCAACCACACCGACATCTTCACAGAGGTATTTGAGGTGCAGAGAATACAAAGTGCAAAGACCTTAAAGCAGAAATGAATTTCAGGAATAGGAAAAAAGACTCAGGTGGCCCCGTGGAAAGGGGAGGGGACAGAGCAGAGAGACAGGCAGGGGTCAGCAGCTTTAGGCACTTTGAAACCATGCCTAGGCATTGGAAATTTATTTTAATGACAACAGGAAATGAACAGAAGGTTTAAGCAGGAGTAAGATAAAAATCAGACCAATTTATTTTTTTAAAAAATCACTTTAACCACAGTGTGAAAAATGAATTGAAGAACCAAGATAATGCACATGAAAGTCCTTTTGAAAAAAATATATCAAGGCAAAATCTAAATAAATGTTGTGGCTGTCATTATACAAACAGCAATATGATCCTCCAAAAAATAATGCAGAATGTTTTCTTTCAAAAGATGTCTTAGATCTGGGCCCCGGCCAGAGGGACAGGGCTCAACCTTGTTCTGTAGCACTGAAGACAGACCTTACAGGGATAAGATGAGCTCGATATCAGGAATTGCCAGTTCCAGTCATCAGTGGAATCCATGCCATCTGTGTCACCACAGCTGGCTGAGGCCAAACTTCAACACAGGGAATTCTCTGGTCCTCAAAGCTGAGGCCATTTCAGAATTCTTCCCCAAAAGTTTTCCAAGTTGCAGAGAAGGGAAATGACATTCTTACAAAGTCCAGAGATGTTCTGCTTTCCAAAAGAAGTAATAAGAGTGATCCAAGGGACAGAAATCACTTCTCCAAGAGTTGACAAGGGTAAACTTTCCTAGGCTGTAGGCTTCAAAGTTGGGATGATTAAAACCCAACTGGTGACTTTTTGCAATGAAGGAGTAGTAAACTCGGGCACTAGAGACAAATTAAACTGTTTAATTTCATTCTACCAATCTCCATTCACTAGTGATTGTGCACCATTAACATAAGGCAGCTTGCACTTCTAACGTGCTGCTTTAAGATGATAAAGTTCTAGGGGTGTCCAGATGGGGCAGAAAATTTTTTTAAAAACTGAAGGAATCATTGATACAACTCCTTAAGGAAGTCACTGATTGTGTTACTGTTCTCAAATGTGGATAAATACTTCAACAGTTCAAGAACAACACTAGACACATAATATAAAAGAAATTGAGGTCTATGAATTAAAATAGGAACACTGCTAGAATACTAAGCTTCCTAAAGAAACAGATTTGAGTTAGAATTTTGGTTCCACCTCTTGTTATGGACTTATGGATCATTAATTGCAAAATTAAAGTAATATTGACCAGTACAACAGATTGTTAGATTATGCTTATGAAACCTATTTCAGGTGCCCAAGGAATGTTTATTCCATTGCACACCCAAGGTTTCTTGAGAGATACTGTCCAGCAGTATTCATGACATAGAGACCCTACCTGCTTATAGAGAGAATATCTTTAAAGCAATAGGAATCCTTAAAACAGGACCCTGAAGAAATTTCCTCAATCCCTCCACTATTCCTAAGAAATAAGATTTAAATTTAAAAGACATCAGTTAAGAGTTGGAGGTTGGTGGCTTAAAAGAAAATTATAAGTACTAAACTTGTAAGAGAATTCATATTCATATTTTTCATGTGAAATAAAAGGAGCTTTCAACAAGAATAGCACATGCCTATGCAAAATGGGTTTTCAAAACTCAGAAGCCAGAGTAAACAGAAATTTAAAATAGAGCACAAGAACATATTGTCCTCTGCATTGTTAAAAATGAAGACTGTCTGTTGTGTTCGATAGAGCTAGAGATGGTGGCCAGAGAGCTGCATCCTAGTCTGCCCTACCAGCTGCATCACCCCTGGTAAACCATCCCCATCTCATGCTCTTGAATGTCCCCTTATCTGTTAAATGAACTGATTATCTGAGACAATACCTACAGATCCTTCAAGATCCTACAGGCCCAGAATTTTTCTACCTTTGTCGCCTCCAGATCACAAGGTCTAAGAGAGCAATGTTAATGGCACAATGCTCAAATGTTCATTTCTAGGTTCACCTGGAGGTTTCTGGATTTGAGGTCTGAGCACTAGTCTCATGTGAAGGATAGAGGGCTCCATCTGTGCAAAGGACAAATACTAAGAGCAAGAGGGAAAATAGTACAGAAGACAAAAGAAAGCAGATGACATCAGCCAAAAATGTCGTTCTGAAATGTGTTGACTGTTTAAAAAGAAAGACAGAGCAGAATCAAGGGAAGATGTGAGGGCTGCACTTGTCCCCAGCTCAGAGATCATGATTCCTTCCCTACATGAGTCAGGGAGCTCTGATACACAGAGGGACTCAGCATGTAATCACACTGAGTCAGTCGTGTAGGGTTCGAGTGATAGAGCTTCCCAAGGGCACTTAGCTAATGGTATACTCAAGACTAGATTCAAGATTCCTGACATCCAGGGTTCTACTACATTGAAAGTTAAAGAAAAAGTTGCAGCATCTGTGTGGGGAAGAGCTTATGAGGATGTCAGTGCTCGGGGCAAGAGTGCCAGTTTCATCGTGTATGGGTTTGACCCTAGGTGTTGGCCCAAATCATTCTCATTCATTCCTCTTTAGAGCATCTTGCTATGCAGAAACAACCTCAGAAAGATGCATAAACATGGAACGCTAGCACCTGAGGAGCAAGATCAGCCTGGGCAGCTCTTCATCCCTAGTCTATTGCTTAGTCACACCACTGAGAAGCATCATGTCATCTTGCCATGTAGTGAATCCCATCTCATAAGCCAGCCACCTCAAACTTGAGTGCTGATTCTCACCACATGATCAGTGGGCATGACTGATGTGCCCATTCCATGTCAGAGCATCAGGAGGGGAGGAGACAAACGACAGTCAAGTGGGCACTTCACTGTGCCACAGCACCAGTTCACATGGCCCGAGTTCTTCAGTATACAGTAGAACCGTTGCCTGTTGATTGGCATATTTTTTTCTGGATTTAATGTAGCTTACTACTTCTTTCTACATTTTGTCACTTAATATTTGATGTGCAAAATTGGGATTACTCTCACATTCAATAGAACTTAAGTTTTATTGACATTTTTTCCCTTTCTGAATGATCTGTAATCATGTATAATGAAATCGTTGGGTCTTAACACTTAGTGCAGTATTTAAATAACAAATGGAAACCATTCTGTCATCACTACCTTCTGCAGCCCACAGGAGAGTGAACTCTCTCCTCTCTCATGTATATACATAAATTCTCTCATTCTTTTCTTAGTTTAACTAAGATTTATAAAAACATCTCTCTGTGCAAACACTGCCAGTCATCAAGTCCTAGAGATGATACAATGAGCCAAAAGACAGGTGTCCTTATCTATCATCTACTCAAAAGAGACAAACACTGATCAAAGAGCACAGAAGTGAACAACTAAGCACAGCCAGACACTTCAAAGGGTCGTGGCAATGATTTGGGCCAACACCTAGGGTCAAACTCCCACATGGCCATGGGGTGCAAGCCAGGCTGTGGTGACCTGGCCCTCATGACTGAGGGAGGTGAAGACAAACTGAGACAGAAGGAGAAGCCTCTGAGAAAAGGCAGAGGTATTGCCAGAGGCAAAGGTTGTTTGGCTGATGGAAGTCAAGCTCTGAGAAAGCCACATTACCAGAGATCAGGGACACAGGCTGTCACAGATGTGGGAAACCAACAGAGAGATCCTCTATGGCGGCCTTCTGTGTTTATCTGAGGAACAAGCCAGAGGTATCAAAGAGATAAAAGCCAGGGAGAGGGACTGCAGGAGAAAGATGCCCTGATTATGTGGCATTGCTCAAGGGGTGCCGGTAGGAGAGCTCTGTTGTGGTCGGGAGGAGATCAGACAGGGAGATGAGGACTCAGGGCTGCTCTCTGCACCAGCTCAGCGGCGCTCTGCACTGCAGCCCTTTCCACCGCCTCCTCTCCACACAGACCTTCAGTGACATCCTGAGAGCCAGACCCAAAAATGAGGTCAGAATATTCAATAAAAGTTCCTGCCACAGACAAGGGAGAAGTGGGAATGAAGCACACCACACAGGGGCTTGGGAATGTGTGAGAAGTGAGGAAAGCAGTGCACATGTGCTGCTAGCTTCTGCCCAGCTGGAAAGAGAGAGGAAGAGCCTGACTCTGTCCCCTGAACCCTCCAATGCTGAGTCGACCCTGGGTACCTCGGGCTTGGTCCTCATTAGATGACATCACAACCAGCTGAAAGAAGATAAAAGTTTATTTGAAGCCTGAAGAAAAAGCTCTTTACTTGAAGGGAACACAAAAGATCTTTAGGAGATTTTTCCCCACCTTGACAGATATTGACTTACAAACTGATCTTATTCCCCAGCTCGGAATATATCTATTTCCAGTCCTTGTACATCTACCCTATGAATTGTGATTTGATGAAGCCATACAAGCAACTAATAAAGTCTCAGTATAAAAATGCTATATGTTCTTAGGAAAGGAAAACATAAAACTTCAATCCATGGTTTATTAAAATCCCTAGGTAAGCCCAGTTTACAAAACTAAATGCCAATACCTATAATTCACCCCCATGACAGCATCCACCTCAAAGTGCTTGGTGTCTCTAACGGCATCCAAGTTGGGTTGTCCTTCAGAAGTACTGGAGATCTAACTCCTAATGGCTTTTAATATAAAAACCAACTTTGACTGACAGAATCTAATCACTAGGAAGGCAGCAGACAAACGGGAGGCAAGCATAGCTCCCTGTTAATTTTCTTTTTCTTCCTGGCAACATCTATAGGCATCTGATCACATAGTTGTACAATTATGTGCTAACTGGGAATGTTATTATTCTGTTACTGTCTTAGAAAAATAGTAACCTTTCTCGGCAGAGATAAAAATATGTGGGTTCTTTCCTGCAGCTTATATATCTTAAATCTTAGGTCATTTTTACAGCAGCTTTCTTCTCCACTCTCCTACCATTTATCTTCCCATTCTCAGACCTTCACATAACTTTCTGGCATTAATTATTGTGGTGCCACAAACTCCCATGTGAAATATTTGCTGCAGTGTGTCCCACAGCCTATTTAAAAAATAATACGATGAAGGAAGTGAGAGAGAGACAGAAAGAGAGAGACAGAGAGAGAAGAGAGCAAAATACACCTGATGATGATTCGCTATTTTGCAAGAGTTTTACATAATTAATTGAGAGTTGGACTGTAAAGCACAGGACCTCTTCCAGGCAGCATTTTATTCATAAGCACATTTAAATTAACACGAGGGCACAGAGTCCACTGGTGAAGGGGCAAGACCAAAAGATGTCAGACTCCCTTCACAGCTTTGCTTTGGGGACAGGGACTTGCTTTGTTGTTGCTAGATGATGGCATGAGGGTGCCCAAGCTAAGTGAGTGACATTAAAATAATATAGTCTTAAATACAAACTAATAAGCAGTTCTAGAGAGCAAGTCAGTCTGTTAGGACAACAAGCAGTGAAATGCTGTGTAGTAATCGCCGGTAGCTTGTCTCTGGCCTTCTTCTTTGTGTTACCCACAATGCTCTGCAATCTTGTAGGATGAGAAGTAAAACCATGAGTGTGCAGGTTAAGTCAGGACTTTAAGGACAGTTCTGGGTTTAGTAGGGCTTCAGGGCAAGTGATGAGATCATCTTGGTTTCCAAACTCAACAGTCGAGCCTGGCTTGGGATCAGTAGAGACTTCCTAAAATCATCTATGGGACATTTTACTATCCATGGCTTTGTCTATTGGGAATATGCACAAAATAAATTAGCTAAAATTTGTTAGTTTAACTTGCTAGTGCAGAGACCCACCTTCACCTCAACACCAATCTTTGTTCCGAAGATCCCTCCTACCCCATACACACCTTAGCATGTAGAAAGGCTCGGACTGTGTTGCCAGGTACTCAACGTGATATCTTGCACACAGAAAATCTCCAATTGGTTGGATAAATGAATCCAGGAAATATATTGTGAGGCACTGGGAGGCTCGTGATTAAAGCAAGGCCTCTGGAGTTAAGCAGAGATGAAGCCAACGCTGGACCACTTCTTATACTAATAATGAATTTTTAAGCAAAACTTTAACCTCTCTAAGCTTTATTTCCCTCACTTATCAACTGATTATAATCATAACACATAACTTACATGAGTCTAAATGAAATGACTAGTTCCTATATTCAACAAATCACTTACTCCAGCACTTGAAACACAACTGTTCACTCTATAAGTGATAGTTTTCACAATGACTGTTGTTTGAATTTTCAAGGAGGGAGCGAGCTGAACGTGGGGGTCAACACTTGTAATCCCAGGACTCTTGGCAGCAGAGGCCAGAGGAGGAAAACTCAAGCTCACCCTGAGTAACTTAGCTGCTTAGGGAGATTCTGTCTCTAAATTACAAATCCAAAACAAGGATGGGGAGGTAACCCTGTGTGAAGGCTCTGGTTTCACTCTCCAGCACCAGGAAGGGGAGAAAGGAAGAAAGGAAGAAAAGAAGAATGGAAGAAAGAAAGAAAGAAAGAAAGAAAGAAAGAAAGAAAGAAAGAAAGAAAGATGACAAGAAGGAAGTAAGTCATAAGTCAAGTCAGAAACACCCACAAGTGAGGCTTGCCATGATGGTCACTACTGTTCACTCACTCACATTTCATGATTAATTCATTCATTTAACATATATTTATTATATGTCAATCATATGCCTGTTCTAAGAAAACAACGGTAAATTCCTACCCTCATAGAACTTATATTCTGGTGGCTAATATAGACAAAAAGTACAACTGGAAATTTGTAGCATGTCAGAAAGTAATTATGCATATAAATTATTATTTAACAATCTATATTTATTTAGGACACCCATTCTGAGTTTATATAACAGTGAGTGTATATAAAGTTTTTGATAGCAGGATAATAACTCAATAAACATATCTAATCTCCAAAAAATAAAGATAGATAGGAAACTACAACTGTCCTTATGACCTCCCCTGGAGAGACTACATTCTAATACTCACCTAAGGCACATGAGAAAATAGAAATGGTGACCACTGACACAGTCTAGGCTGGGGCAGGGTCTCCAAACACCAACACTGCAGTATTGGTTTTAGAACTGTAAAAGCTCCCATAAGTGTTAATTTTCACTTGGCATCACACAAGAATCTAAAGAATTGCTTAGAGCCATCTGTTCAGCTCTGATAAGGAGGGGAAGTGGGTTTCCCTTGGTAATGTTCTAGAATATGCAAGAAATGAGAGTACAAACTAGACTTCTGTGATCTCAGGAGCAAAAGAAAGTGACCACCCTCATCCAATGTGCTACCTATCAACACAAGGTTGTTACCCCATGTTTCTCCCGTTAGCTGCAAAATAAGTCAACTACAAAATAGACTTTAAAGTCAGATTATCTTTTTCAGAGAGGTAAAAACTTTCTATTCTGCATCTCTGGGGATTTTCAGTCCCCAGAGAGGGACTTTAATACCAGCCATCAAGATATTTGCTTCTCATTTTGAGGGCTTGATAAGATAGCAACAAGTATACATTCATGAACTCACAATCAAACATCTGCAAGTGTACGTTGGATTCTGCCATTAATGGAGTTTATGGGATATTACTTTCCCATTCTTGGATAATAAAGAAGATAGTTTGAGCTCAAGAGGAAGAATGTTCGCCTGTCTTTCTGGTTTATGGGCTCTGGTAAGAGTCAGTTAGGACCATCTGAAGACTAGTCAGGCACTGTTCTCTGGTGTTTACAGTGTCCTAAATGCTCCTTCTCACTGACCATCCCCGGCTGACAGTCACTACAACCAAATGCAAGTTTCACTACTTATCTACTCAAGACATGGATTCAGTCAGGCAGAATGTACAGTAGAAAGAAGCTAAACTTCACTCCAAACCTGTACTAGCTACTTCACATGAAATCTGTGGCCACCTTATACCTTTTGTGAATAAGAACTGCTTCTTTAATGACAGTTATGTATCAGGTGTGATATATAATTTCTCCTGGAGGGCACTGGTTTATGGAGTCATGGGAAAACTGCCAGCTTATCTGAACTACAGTTATGAGCAATAACAAGGGTTATAATTTTCATTTGAATTCTGCTTTTAAGTTAATGAGTTATCTAATATTCAACCCAGCAAAGGATTTTTTGGGCATATTACCTTTGGCTACTTAAATTAGAAATCTGGCTTTATAATCCGCACAGGAAAACTTAACTCAGTTTCATTTAGAAACTACTCATAAAGCAACTTCACAAAATGGAGCTGCCATCTTGTGCCCAGTTAGTGTTAAAAACCACAAACAGTCTTAAGACTTTCCAAAATAGCCTGTATATGAAAAGGCAAATGTCTGGAGAGAAAAAATAATATATGGCTGGCCAGTAGACTTCTTTGGACAACCACAGCGGTGCTGCTAACCTCTAAATGAGAATGAGAATGTCAATGTTAGAAAAGTCTATTATCAGGAAGTATAAGTCACCTGGCAACTTGAATGTACCGTGTTCTTGATCCATTAGTCAGGCTGGTCCTATGATGCTGACTTTCACTTTTAGCCTCTGTCCCTCAGTCAGCCTCCAGCTGGACTTCCGCCTTGGGCCTACTCCCCGGCTGTTGCCGGTCCATCTGGATTGAACTCTCCTCTGCCTGACGTTGTTGACAGCCTGCGGAGTGCTGACCTGCTCTTCTGCTCCGATGCCCTGATTCCTAACTCTCTCTAGATCTGGGTCACTTGTCCGGCACACAGGCTCTTCCCAATCCCCACACCTGGGGGAGCAGCAATGCAGAGAGCCTTCCAAACTCTGAAGGGGTCTCTACTCATGCAGAAGGATAAGTGAGAAGGAAAACTGATGATGGACAGAGGAGATATAATCTTTAAAAAAGCTGTTAGCTATTCAAAACATAGCTTGAATCCAACTGGGTATATCTGTGGATTTATTTGCATCATGCTTTTGGATTTCTGCTTTGTAGAGGAGACAGCACTTAGGTTTTTTTTCTGTCCACTTTTTTTATTTTAAAATGCACAATCACCCAATTAATCTTATTAGACAACCCTTGTAGTAGGTTGCTTAGTGGTGTCATTCACTTAGAGAACTCCCCATCATGTTTAGCACCTACCTAAGCCAGTATCTCCCAAAGATATTGCAGATACCACAGAGAATGAGATGGAGATCGCTCCGACTCCAGCAGCACTTATGTGCCACAGATTCCAAATTGGTGGAACATTCACTGACTGATTTTATTTTGCCATGCATTGAGCAGTACAAAGTCATTTCTGAAATTATCTTCATTTCAAAACCAAGTTCAACATGAGCTGCAGAGTTAATGAGTTCAGCCCCACCACATACTGTTCTGACTCTGGCCAAAATCCTCTTGTCCTCTTCACTAAAGCCCAAACCCTAGTCTTCAGATACCTTCCCTACTTTTCTCAGCAGTTTTGTCTCTTTGTCCTCTTCTCCCACCTTTCTTTTACTCACAGTTACATTGTCTATCAGAAGTTTATAAATGGCTCTTGTTGTCTGTCCCCCCTCCCCCCCAGTGGATGTGACCTCTCTAAGGCATGGTCCACTTCCTGGAATTCTCTCCATCCAGAAGAACTCCAAAGGCTCTCCAGCCAAAGGAGGAGCCTGGGGGAAATAGAATCTAAGTTTGCAAGGCTTCTCACTGGCTTGTGTGAATTCCGTCCTTATTCTCCTACGCATGCAGTCACCATTCCCACTCCCAGTAGGATAAGTGCAATGAATGATTAGATTTTTTGGCAAAAGGAACAGCAATAATTGCACATATCCCATGCCTGGACATTTAGTCAGTCAATTCATACCAAAGGAAGTCACAGTTGTGAAATACTGCAATGATGCCAAAAATTAATTACCCCCAAATAAGTTCTTGGGGAGAGACCAAGTTTTTCTCATCAACATTCAAGGCAAATGCTGCCACACAAAGAGAAAGGGGAAGAAAAAGCCCAGAAGTCTGAACAGGAAAGAGTATTAAAAAGAGAGTAGGGACATAATAGAAGTATATTGTGGCAGCCACACGCCTCCTCCTCATCCAGTGCTATGGGATGATATGCCCACAGGGAACAAACAGGGGTCAGTCCCAAGACCCCATTTCTAGACCAAGGGTCTGATATTTGCAAACTAAGAATGAGCTCAACATTATTTTTTTCCTGAAAGGACAAATGTCCCTGTGGTCATAAGAGAACAAAGCTAAGGATACAAAAGCACCAGCTGAGGCCAGAAAGAACACGAGGCTGTCGGCACCTCGAAGTGTTACTTGGATCCCCCCCCCTGGTTTCACTCACAAAGGGGACTCTGGGAAGATGCTAGAAAGGCAGGTGGTGGTAAGCACAAGTGCCTTCAGATCCAGTCTGAACATATAGGTCTTTGATGTTTATTCTTGCCTTCTATTGTTACATTATAAGTCATTAAAATGTAAGTGGCTTAAAACAACACACATTTATGATCTTGCAGTTGCTATGGGTGACAAAACGAGCACATCATACTAGAGTCTTTCACTCAGTGTTTGCAAAGTTGTGATCAGAATTCTGCATGCCTGTATTCTCATCTGGAGCTCAGGGTCCTTTTCTAAACTCTCCCCAGTTGTTAGGAGTATTCAGAAGCTTGTACTCATAAGAGAGAGGTCTTTAGCCCCTACTGTCATCTGTCACAATGGATGTATCAAAACTGAAGAGAGTGCTTATCTCCTCAAATAATACATGGTCCTTTAAAGGGGTTTTCACCTGACTAAATCAGACCCACCCAGGATGGGCTACCATTTGATTAAATCAAAGACAGCAATGCCATTGGGGTAATAATTATATCTGCAAAATCATTTTACCATTTTTTATGTACCCAGATCACTGAAATGTCTTGACCACACTAAAGGGGAAAGGACTAGAGCAGATAACCTTGGAGATATGAGGAGGCCTGGTGGAAATTCTGTCTTCCCTAGTGCTGTAGTTCTCACTTGGCATTTCTGGCTTCTGATCACTCTTGTAGTACAAAAGGAACTAGAAATACTGGGTACCAACACTTGCAGAATGAGAAAGGACTTCTTCATGGAGAATCCCAAGGGTAAAAGAGCACAAGTTCTGTTTACACTGATCTCATATGTACAAATATATTATTATATGTACTTTCATGTAAAAAAATCACTGCCATAGGCTACAGGATTTGCAAAAGTAGGAAAATATGGACCCTAAATGTTAGTCTTTCTCTGATCACTTCTGCAGAGGAACAGCTCATAAATGTTCTCAGAATTGCTAGTCATTTAGTTCAACTCTGTTGGAAACACTGATGAGAATCAGGATCATCATTCACATGGCCATTTCCAGGTGTAATAAAGAGAAAGCAGAACATGTACTGAGAAGTTAGGGCACAGCACAGTATGATGGGAACTGGGAAGAAGTGGAAGGGAGGCAGCACTTTCTTTACTTAAGCAAATATTCAATCTGAACAGCCAAATCTTATCTGCTTGCTCATTGACTTGTAATATCATCAAGGGGTAATTTTTTTTCAATACATGCCTCTGAATATATATTAAAAGTTCATTTACTTAACAATTATCCATTAAATGTCAAGCACAGGCCAGATCCAAAGAGCTCCAAAGTCAGAGGAGAAACACCATGGGAAAGTTATCATACACTGGTCAGGGAAAAGCAAAACCCAGATGTGATCCTGCAAAAGACTCTCCAAATCCCAGAAGAGACACGAAAAGGAAAGAAACATGAAAGGGAAGCTACGTATGAAGCCATAGAATTTCTACTTCTTGTCTATTTTTGTTACTGTTCCACCTGAGATAAGGCATATTTAAGCTTTCTTTATGACCACTAGGTTTTTAAAAAATGAGTAACACATCTATCAATTATATCAATGCATCTAAATGGTTGCTTGACTCAGATATTAGAGATTCTGAATGATAATATCAATAGTCTTTGTCTGGGGTACATCCAAAGAATTCCCATTATAAACATTGGTTCTGGTGGAGGACAAATGGGTCTCCATGGAAGAAATTGTAGGAGCAAGAAAGTAGAGAACAAAGCCTCAAAGTGAGATGCCTACAGAAATCAGCACAGTTGCACAGCAGAACCGTGAATGGGGTGAAGGGAGGCGTGGATCATCTCAGGGAATACGGACAAGTACCCCTCCATTTCAGTTCACTATTGCAGGTGACTTGCACTGAAGAGGGGTGAAATCTAATTTTTCAAAAGAAAGTTGAAATTTTCATGTAAAATGTTAAAACCATTTCAATCAATTACAAATTTTTGAACATCATTTGGATCAAAGAAAATACCTAGGTATCCACCCTAGTAGAACATAAAACATGAAAGCATTTTTATTGCCTAATACTGTGCTTCAAATTAGCCTAGAATAGTAATTTTTGACAACTAAAGCACTCCAAAGATCTACATGATGAGGTTTGGTCTTGTTGGGTAGCTAAGATCTTCTCAACAGAAGACGAGATTCAAGAAGGTGAAGGAGCATTTATATCTAAAAAATAGTGACCAGCTGGACAGAGCAAAAGAAAGATGGGACAGATAAGCAGACACAGTGTGACAAACATACAAAAGAAAGAGCATACAGCAACAAGAGAGGAGAGAAACTAAGACAGAAATGGGTATTTCAGGGAAGTACATGTAATTCTGCTAAATTTGCATTTAAAAGCCTTCATAGCAATTTTTTTTTGAAAATTCTAGTAACAACAATAACATTGCCATTATTTATAAATAAATAAGATAGACAGCAGTCCACATACTTTATGATCCTCAATTTTCAGAGTACGTTAAAAATGAATGGGATTCCAGAATAAAACTCATCATTCCTACAATTGCTTAACAGGCAGAAAAAGTATATGTCAACATCTTTGAGAGCAGTCTGGTTTTAGGAAAAATGTCATCTTTCCCTTCCCAAAAAACTTGGAGTAAGAAATGTATAAGATGCTTATAAATGTGCTTTAAGCCTTTGGGGGAAAATGGACCCATTCACAAGCATTTGGGGAACCGTCAGTATGAACACGTGCTTGTCCTGTCTCTGAAACATACATTCAGCTGGAAGCCCTGAAGATCTTAGAACTCTAAGGGTAGAGTAGTACCAACAAACAAAAAGAGATAAATCTATTTGTGAAAATAATTTTCCATTTACAAAGAAAATTAAAGGACCTGGCTCATTTGAGAGGTACAAATATAAATAGATATTTATAGTACTCATGTGCTCCTTTCAAATATTACCTCAATTTTTACAAGATCTGTTGGGATTTAGATTTAACTGTTTCAATAAAGACGTGTTAGGAAATTATTTCAGTTCTCTTTGCTTTTGCTCTCTGAACAGGTACAACTTTCTTTTTCCTTTTCTTTTTGAAAAAGAGTCAGTAAAATGTTTAAAATGTCACGAGTTACTTTTTAAAAATTTCTATCCAGATAAGCGATATTTCAAAAACAACAGCTAGCCCCTCTGCACATGGGAATTTTAGAAAGTTTTATAGCTTACACAATTTAATTCAGAGGGCGGATGGCTGAGAGTTTGGATAGAGGGTGCGGGTGGAAAAATGGGGGCAAATAAAGTCTGAAACTGCCCGTCAATGCCAGTCAACCTGCAGTCGGGGGCACGGGTCTCCACTTTTCAAATGTCAGTCAGCCCTCAATAAAAAATATATACAAGGCCAAGCGACTGTATAGTTCTCATTCCTCATGATCTCATTTCCAAATGCTCCTGATCTTTCATCCCCAGCTTCCATTCTCTGACGGGGCGACTCAGCCTTCAGTATACTCACGGCCACAAGGCAGAATCTCTGGTAAAGTTGCACTGACACTTTGACTTTGAGAAAAACCATTAGAAGAGATCGCCCCCAAATGAGAACAGAACCTCATCTCATTTCGAGGTTTTCTTTCTTCTAATTAAAACCATGTTCCACCACAGAAATAGATGAACACTGCAATCAATGCAAACATTAAAAATGATATTATCACCCAAAGACACACCCAAGCATTGCTGAAGATGTATGTATTTATGTTCGTATTCTTTGAAACAAACAGGGGTATTACTATGTTGGAATCTAATGTTTTTTTAAAATTACTATAAATACTGTTCTGTTAATGACTTTCAACCCCAAGTTTTAATATGTAGGTAACACAGTAGCCATTGTCTATATACTTTGTAACAGTTTCTATCAATTCAATTTTTTGCTATAACAAACAATGACATGTAGGACACCTTTTTATTTATATTTTGTGCACATCTTTCCATATTTTCTTAGGTGATGTTTCTAAAAACAGCATCAGAAATCACAACAGAAGCATTTACTGAGGACTCCTCTGTTGTCCATCTTTGACTCAACACTTTTTACCACTATCTCATTTAACCTTTGCACCATCCCTCATTTTGTATGTTAGAAAACAGTGATATGATGAGGAAAAGGAATTTGTCTCAGGAAATGGTGTTTGCAAATCTAGTTAAATTCAAAGAGATAGGCACCCTCCAGACAAATCTTACTACCACCAAAACCATTTAAGCACTACCTTTCAGTTAGTTTTCACACCTCAGAAAACAGTGCTGTAAAAATAGGCAAAGGATCTGAAACTCAAACACAGAAATCATTGCAGACAATGTTTCTTGACAAACAGTCTCTCCAAACCACACCAATTGTTCAAAACCTCTTAAACCTTTGCTCTCCATCACCCACATAGGACTGTGAGGGGAGCACCGCAAAGGAACTACAGGCTAATTGAAAAATCATTCACTTGAGATGCAGGAAGGATCATGCTCCATTTCTATGGACATATATAGAAACTAAAAACACATGGAATCCTCTCTAAACCGAGCAATCGGCTAATCAGCACACTTATAGAGAAATCATCTGCTTCTTCCTCCTGTGCGTGGCTGACTTCATGTTTAATAATTCATGGGAGACGCCAAACAGAAACCTCCACAGGGGAGATCGGATATCCAAACTCCTTCCACCCCTTCCTCCTGACTTCTCCTAATTCAAAGAAAACCCGCAGTATTGACTGAGGAGCCAGTCTACCCCCTAAGAGCTGATGCTTCCAAAATCCATTGTTCAAAGATCATTATCATGGTTTTCCATTAGCAGCACTAAGTAAACGCTTTCCTAAATAATCCTGCCAATGGTTTAAAAAACTATATTTATTTTGGGAAGAAAGGCTCAATACAATACTAGCAAGGGGGTTATATTGATCCTCATTTTGGAGGATTTCCCCCCCCTGCCTTTTTGGAGGGACAATTAATATTGACTGTACCTATCATTAATTTTCCACAGACAGCAGGGGCTTTTAGGTTTTATAAGTATAATATCAATACAGACTGTCTTAGAGCGCTTATTTATTTCATGTTTTCCTCTTGCACTCAATGTTCTTTACCCCTGCAAGACAATACTTCACAGGTTTAACAAAATCTGTTGCTGCAGAAAGTCATTTTAGGGCTTGGAAGAAGAAGATGGCTTGGCCTAAACTTCCCAGAGGGATCAGGATATTTGAGTTGTACTGTGATGTCACAGCCACAGCTGTCTGGCTCACCTGAGTCAGAAGCAAGTATGGAGGGTGGGCCAAAAGACAGGGGAGTCCTTGTCTCCACTTTATCCAGGGTGCAAATTCTCATGTTCCTTGGTTCTTTGTTGCTTCCAAGGAGCAGGTGGACATCTGGATGTGTGTTTTTCTCCCCACCACAGACATCAGTGTTTTGCACTTTGTTTCTTTGATGATGTCTCCTGGCTCTGTAAAGAGCCCCTGGAAGAATAGCACCAAAGATGGTGCTCCCTCTAGCCCACTGTCCAGGTCTGTGATCTGCTCACTGTTCCTTCCTTCCCCAGTTCGGCCCATGGGTTAAAAAAACAAGAGGGATTCCAGCACCTGTTTGGTTTCTGGCAAATACCTGTGTGGCTCCCTGAGCACCAAGGGTCCCTCAGATCTTCTGAAATGCCAGCTGAAGCCTCTGGCCCACTGGAAGTCTCCTGGCCTTGGCAGAAAGAAGCAGGGTCTCCCTTCCCTATTCCTTTTCCCCCTTCTGAAGCTCCTGATAAACTGCAGAAACAGCCAGGCTGCTGTCCTAGGGACAATGCAGCATCCATTGGCAAACCCCACACGCCAGCCAGGGCTGACCCTCCTCCAGCCCCCTGTGCTGTATCAGACAGGCTCACTGCAGACCGCTCATGCCTCCCCAGAGCTGTGGCCAAGACACAGGTCACTTGCTCTGCCTCTCACTCTGTGGATGTTCCCCCAATGATGCTCACTCCTTCCTCCCGGGTGTACTCCAGCAACTTCCTGCCAGGTGCTAAGCTGTTCATCAAAGCGGTCTGTCCAGTGCTCAGTTGGCTCATAGGATGAGTTATCTGGGACAGGGACGGGGGGGGGGCAGGAAAGGAGATACAGAAATATCACAGAAGCTGTGACAAATTTAATGGTAGGAATAAGCACAACCTGTACGTGTTCATTTAGGTGAGAAGAGCAGGCTGCCCGGTGCACTAGCTGGAGAGCCTTGGGCAAGTTGCTGAAGCTCTCTGGGCCTCAGATCCATCACCTCTAAAGTGAAAGATGATAAAAGTATGTTCAGTAAAGGGGTGGGAGGATGAGAACAGGTAGCACACAGGGAATGCTGAGCACAGTGCCTGGCCTGCAGGTGAGCGCACCTTGGCCTCAGCATCCCTGCTTCAGGCCCAGGAGACTGAGATCAGCAGGTGAGAGTGGAAGGTCAGAGAAGCCTTCAAAGAGTAGGGATGCTTTGTCTCTCACAGTTAGTCTCTGTGATGTGGCCAGCACCACAGTGATGATGGTGAACGTGGAGGCGGAGGGGAGAGCTAAGAGAATCTAGCCCTGGGGGACCGGAAGAGAAAGAACAGGAAATGATTAGCTGTGGATGGGGCAAGAAGGCCCTGGCAGTGGTATGAGAAGGGAGATAGGGAGCGTTAGAAGGTAGAGAACACTCAGTATGAGCTCTCCCTGGCTCTCTTTCACTTTCTCTCTTTCTTGTCCCTCAAAGTCTGTCTTTCCTCTTCCTCTCTTGTCTCCAGTTATCCATCTCTGTCCTTGGCATGTGTCTTCCTGTTCCCTTCACTGCAACCTCTGCCTCTCCCTCCCTGGGTACCAACCTCTTGCCCTGCCCTCTTTTCCATAGTCCTTCTGCCTCCCAGCGCGTAAATCATTTCCTGGCCATGCCTGTCATTTCTTGGTGGACCCCTCCTCACCCTGTTCAACTTGAGCTCCTCTGGGCTGAGATTTTCTGCCTGTCTGCTCCCTGACAGGTTCCCAGCACCCAGGGAAGTACAGGGCACACAGAAGCTCTCCCTAGTTAGTCCAGCACTCACCCTGATGGCGGAGAAGGCCAGCAGGGGGTCAAGGAGGTGAGAGCAAAAGAGGACCACAGGTGAGTACCTCTCACTGCAGTTCAATCCAACCAGTTATCTGGAATGGAGTCAAGCCACAGTACCCTGTCACTGTGGATGGGGGTCAGGTCTGGTGTATCCCTTTCAATCCCGTGTGACCATGTGGCCCACCCAAGATGCAAACTTTTGCTAATGTTCTAAGGCATCGCCCTCTCAGAAATGTTTGTTACTGCAACAAAACCCAATGCATCCTGACTTATACAAAATTGAAAATACTCAGGCAATGATACCTGAACTGGGCTATAAAAGACATGAGCCTTTACTTCTAAGAGCTCCTCATTGCATGAATTAAAATTATGGGTTAAAATATTTTCAAATCATTTGCAGTTTGCTCTTAACCATTTCAGCTTCAAATGTGCCTATTTTAGTCACTACTGGCTTGCAATGTGTATGTCTATCTATTCATGATTTTTATAGCTATATTAGATATGCTTTGGAGCTGTGCTTTCTTATTTAATGTTATCAACAAATGTTCACCCCTGATTTTCATTAACCTCACTGTTACAGTGGATAAGCAATATCAAATCAGTTTCATTTTATATTTTGGGAGTAACATGCTACAAGTAAAATTCAACTCAAACTGGCTTACATTAAAAAAGAAAGTTGAATATTTCACATATGTGGAAGTTGAAGCCTGAGTGAACAAGGAATAGACAGGTTTTGAAAAGAACAGATAAGGATCATTCCAGACCCTCACCCGTAATAAGTCAAAAAAAAGGCCAGTGGGGTTTCCACGACAGTGTTTAGGACTCCATTCTTTAATGTATATTTGTTGTCCTTGGAGTCATAGATTTAAGTTTTATTTTCTCCCATAGTAAAAGCAGAGATGTTACCATCATTGGCAGAAATAAACTAAGATGGGTCAATAAACTCACATCCCTATTTCAAGAAAAAGGGTTTATGTATTCAACAAACACAAGTTGAGTGCCTCATGTAGACAAGGATTGTACAAAGCTGGGCCACATGTGGAAGAATTGGATCCAGAGGATCAAGCTCAAGGTAGAAATACTAAATGGCATAAGAAAAGTAAAAATAAAGCATGAGGTGTAATCAGAGCAGGTGGCATCTCTGTAAGTCAATAGCTAAGATTGTTTTGTTACCAACCTTCAAAGGGGATGAAATCTAAGCTTCTCTCAGGAATACATTCCACAGCACAGCCAACTCCGGAGGCAGTTTGTAGCTAAACTGCTGTCATGGGATGTCTATGTTGCAAACAGGGGTGTGATTTACTTGTTTCTGGCTTCCCTCTGGGTGTAGTCAATAGCCGGAGGCCACAGGCTACTCGAAGCTACCAGGAAGACGAGATGAGAAGAGAGAGCAGCAGTGCTCCTCCCGGAGTAGTGTGCACACAGCTCAGTAAGGACACCATCGCAAATCCAGGGTTAGACCTGCCATCTTGCCAGGACAGTGAGCACAAAGCCTCCTCACAGAGTCACACCCCAGCCCAGACCCCTCATGTGGTTTTTTAGATCATTTTTCAGAGTTTTAGAGGGGAAGTCACCTCACAGGATACAGCCAGATGTTGAATGTTCACGTGTCAACTCAGTTTCCACTCTGTGGACAGTGAACTCTCCTCTGGCTCAGTTCCCATGAATCCCCCTACAGTCTCTGCCACCATCGGCATACTACTGCTGGACTCGACTTCTGCTTTTCTCAACAGCTTTGTCACATTCTACCCACACCCAGTGTGACAGTCTCTAAATTCTAATGGGAAGCCTTTTAGAGCCACTTTGTCACATCCAGTCTTTGTCTGAGACAGACTTCAAGGGGGATGGAAAACACAGAGTACAATGGTTTCCAGAGGCTGCGGCACAGGGAAGCCAGTGTCTGAGCTGCCTCACCATTTAAGTTCATCAAGTTATCCCACAAGTGTGAGTGCTGGCGAGGGTGGGACAGGCTGCCAAGTCGCTGCTGGGCTCCACGGTCCTGGAACAGTTATCTAGTCTCTAATATAATACCAAGTGACAGTTGAAACAGGCTACGTTCACCTCATCTGTGCTTGCTGTATGCAAAACAGCTCTGACCCTAGCTTGGTTCCTTAAAGCATGTAGGATTTAATTATCTCCCACTGCCATAGAAGTAATGACATTTTACTTAGTACTTTTAATGCTGATAAATAAGGCCTTCTGACAAGTGAGCTGAACACATGCCATCTCATCAACTTGAAATAGACAATGGCTCTGCTCCTAAATGTGGCACTTCCTTTCCTAAAGGTGAAAGGGATCACTCGTCTTTTAAAATTGATCACCCTGGAGTTCCTTTAGTATAGCCCACTGAGAGCAATGTGTTAGGCCCTGCATTTTCTGAAGATGGGAAATCTTCAGGGACTAAGTAGAAAAAATGAGTGAAGAGCACACGGAAGCAGAAGGAAGGAGAAACAGAGGGATGTAGGTATGTGCTTTATTAACACAAGATTTCATACAAACATCTGTGGGAGTCTTGATGCACTTGGCTACACCCTGTCATCTTTATGTCATTGCCAAGACACTGTATTTGGAGAGTACAGTAGAGATTTATCTGCCATGATAAAATCTCCAGTTTCTCTCAATTCACATTCACTTCTGCTGTCTTTCTTGAAGCAATAGTGTCTCCTCCTTCCTCTGGAGCCATAGGTCTGTTCCCACTCCTCAGCCCCAACCCCTCTTAATCTCTCTTATTTAACTGGATTTGACATCTCCCTAATACCTGTTCAGAGCTGCCTGTCACCCAGCCCAATACCTCAGCCCTCGCAGATGTGTACTTGTTGCTGCACCAGCAAGGGAGGTTTGGAGATGAACGTGAGAGAGAAGCCAGCAAAGGCCTCATGAGTAATAGACAAGGGAGAAGAAATGAGAGGTGCTGTCATAAATACATATGATGTCCCAGGAAGGCAGAGCTGTTCCCAACCAGCCTATGTACAATCCCAGGTTTAGGTGATTTCTTACTGTTTTCACCTAATGCAAAGGGAAAAGAAGGAGGAGGGACCTTGAGTCCTAGAGTTGCACTGTCATTCCTTGAATTGGTATTTCCCTGTGTTGGTTTGATCATGGTTCTTCTCTAGAACCTTATGGAAGTCATAAATTTCTGTTTACATATATGTAGTCCATGATTTGTACCCAACTCCAGGTTGTGCTGTATAAATCCACATTTTACCTGAAAAATCTTTGCACATATGTTGTTCAACATTTAAAAGTGAAATATCTTATTCAAAGTCCAGGAAATTTACTTCCCTTGCAAGTTCAAAAGTCTGACTTTCCTGAGTGAGAGGTACCTTGGGATAGCAGTCAACTCATGCTGAATCAGAATTTCTTTATAATCAAATATGTGACATTCAACTGCCCATATTCCTTACCAGTCCCAAGTGCCCTCCTCTGGACTGTGTGTGACACTCAGTTGTATGATCTGGAGTCCCATTAGTTACTTATCTTTCTTTCTTTCTTTTTTTTTTTTTTTTTTTTTTTTTTTTTTTTTTTTTTTTTTTTTTTTTTTTTTTTTTTTGAGACAGGGTCTCGCTTTGTGGTTCAGGCTGGCCCTGAGCTCAGCCTCAAACTCACATCACAGCAATCCTCCTGTCTCTGCCTCCCAAGTGCTGGGATTACAGGCGTGAGCCACCACGCCCGGCACTGTGGTATGTGGTACTGGTTGCTGCTGGGCCTGGGTCTCCATGCCCAGTATTATGTGGTTACTGGGGATCGAACCCGGGCCCTTGTACTTGCAATACAGGCACCGGAACCACTGAGCTATATCCCCAGCCCCAAGACCTTCCACTTTTGAGGCAGGTGCCAGAACCACTGAGCTAAATCCTTAGCCCTCCCATGAGTTTCTACACTTATCATGGACACTCCTACAGAGTTCTGTTTGTACACACAGAAGGTTTCAAAGCAAGTGGAACTCAGTGTAGATTGTCGACCATCCATAGCTTCTCGCGTCCAGCTCAGCAAGTTGCCTCTCTGACCTTCAGCCTCCTTGTCAGTACAATAATAAGTATGCATGATCATCTTTTAGGTTTTTATACTATTATGCTTGAGTGAAAAGACCAAAGCTCCTTTAGAGTGAGAACTCAAGATAAGTTTGAAAAGCCCAGAATTGTAAATTTTTTTTAAATTCTAAAAACCAACAAATGAGGCACCACAGACGCTCAAAGGCTCCATAGGGGAAAATTGGCAGGTCTTTAGACACACGCTTCCACCAAATAATTGTCCATCCAGCGCTCTGAGCTGTGGAGTGTCCATTTTGCGCAACAGGCAATCATCTACCGTTTGTCTAAGGAGTGGGTGTGCAGGAAAGCGGCGGGATAAGAGACTCAGCCGGGAAATCTCCCCATCCACAGCTCAGTCACATGCGTTTAGGGCGCGAGCCGCTCCAGGACTAATCTCAAGCACGCAGCTGACAGTGCGCTTCAATGGCTCTGCGGGGCCTCCTCTCCTGCCTCCTTTGCCCAAAATTTTATAAATAGAGCCTAAGTACAAATTAGGCCACTCACAAGATGGCTATTTTCTAACGGGTCAGTAAATGTGGTGGACACAGAAGGAAAGCTGTATTTTGTCTGCCTGCTTAGAGTCGTAGGCTTTTAGTGGCAAAGAGGACATTCAAGAGGCCCTAACGTCCCCTTAGCTTACAGAGAAGGACAGCACGGGCCATCACAGGGGAAGCATTTGACCCAAGCAGAATAATATGCACCTGTCCTAGGCTGGAGAGAGAGAGGGAGAGGGAGAGAGAGAGAGAGAGACTACGTGTGTTCGCGCGTGTGTTTGTGCACATGCGCATGCTTATACCCTGCCCTCTGCGCTCTATGCTCTCCTCGTTTAGAGCACAAAGACTATCGAACTAGATGCCCTATATTCAAAATTCAGTTTCATGCTTACTACTTGAGTTTCATGTTTTTCCAGCCTCTGCTTCTTGTCTACAAACATAATATTCACGGTAGTCCTCGTCTCACAGAACTATGTGAAGGAAAAGTGAGGTTAGTCATGTGAAGTACTTAGAACAAAGCCTAACACATAGTAAAAACTAAATAAAAGTTGGCCGGGGAGTTAGCTCAGTGGTTCCAGCGCCTGTTTTGCAAGAGCAAGGGCCCAGGTTCGATCCCCGGTAACCACATACAATACTGGGCGTGGAGGATCACACCCAGCAGCAACCAGTACCACATACCACAGTGCCGGGCGTGATGGCTCACGCCTGTAATCCCAGCACCCCGGAGGCAGAGGCAGGAGAATTGCTGTGTTGTGAGTTTGAGGCTCAGCTCAGGGCCAGCCTGAACTACAAAGTGAGTCCCTGTCTCAAAAAAAAAAAGAAATAAAATTAACTCGCTATAACATACTTTATTTCTGCTTAGAATTGACTAGAAAATAGTGTGGAGTGCACCCAGGAGTCAACTTTTGAGACCTCTAAGTACACACCATAGAACCCTGAGCAAGTACTTTGACCACCTGCAGATTTAATTATGAGTCAGAGGAATGCTGAGAAAATTTCACGCGTGATGTTTGTGGAGATGACCAGCACTATGTGGAAAAGAATGTAAAAACTTAAAAAATACTTGTAATAATTCACAATTAATGTATCATAAATTTCCAAAAATTATTTTTGGTTGAAAACCACAGATCTACTCACATAGTGAATGGGTGATGACTTGCAAGTACACCCTTGCCCTCCCAAGACATCAATCAGCACTAATAAAAAGGACTAATATTTGCTGAGTGTTTATTATCTGCTACACACTGTGTTAAGAGCATTACACGTATTGATTTGTTGACTTTGAGCAATACCCTAAACCAGGTCATATTATTATCATCATCCCCATTTTACAGATTAAAAGAATGAGACTTGAAAAAATAAAGTAATTCAGCCAAGGACACACTGCTAATAATTGGAAAAACTGGAATTTACAAGCAAGCCTTGAACCTAGGGACTCTCCTAAGAAACAAAATCTGTTGTTTTACCAGCTCCCAAAGGAAACAAAATCCATTCTCACAAACAGCTTTGTAGCTGGTCATTTCTGTCCCTGTGTTTAAAAATAAATGCTCAGACATTTTAAATGATAAAAGAAAATTTAATTTCTTTCATAGAATGAAAACCTGACAAACTGTTTTCTGACAAACATGCCAGTTGAGACTCAGTGGCATGTGGAATATTAACTGCATCAAATCATATAATCCACCCTAAATCATTATCAAAATGCCACTTGGAATTTTGCCCTTGTCAAAATGAATGGCTGCTATTTGTCGAGTGCCTATGCCATGCCAGGAGCCATCTATGAGACTCTGAGATGCCACTTAATCCTAATGTCATAAGAGTGCTAAGTGACCAAGTCAGAACTTTCTCTACCTCAAAACCATGCTAAGTTCAAACTAATAACTCTGAGTCAAGGCAGAATTTGGAGAGATTCACAGAGAAGTTTCTGGAACCAGCTGCCTGCTTCCTATCTCTCCAGATCTGTAGCTGTGGAAAGTCACTTCTGGCACCTCCATTCTCTGTTCTACAACGTGGAGAAATCAGCATCACAAGCAGGACTGTGTGCCACGTGATCAGAGAAAGGTGACTCGGAGTATCCCCCATGGACTTCACCAGCCTGCATTCAGTATGTCATCAGCTCCTGATCAGATTAATACTGAAATTGACATCTGAGAGATGCATGAGCATGCTCTTTGACTATAATAGTAATAATAAAATAAGGGGTGCTTGTTCTCTATGCCATTGGTTATTTAATTTCTCTACTTATTAATTTAAACAGATTTCAGTAAGATAATAAAATATGACAGATTAGAATTTTAAGAAAAGAACAGTAAGAAGAGGGTCTTTCCCTGAAAATAGTTTGAGAAGCACTAAATTAAATGATTATATGCAGAAAATTCTCGATACTGTTTTTATGTTAAAATTATTTGTCATACTATCACTCCACTCATATAAAGAGCCTCAAATTTCCATGGCACTAGGATATCTAAGTTTACTGATCAAAGCTTGACTTCTGCCAGGCTCTGCCTCATGATTTACAGAAAGCGACGATGAGGAAACTCTGAGGATTTGGCTGGGCCAGATCAACAGGCTTCCATGGACCCTGTTAATAGAAAAGGTTAATGGAAAACAATTCCATCTCTCAATTTTTTCTTATCTCATGTTGGACATGTTCCTATTCTCCTAGTTACATCTTTTTCCTTGTTGTACCTTAACTTTTCCTTGACCTTTCCTTTCCTTTTACAGATAATGTTTTATGGGATGCATCAGAAAATTTGAGCAAAGACAAATCTGAATTGGAAATCCTATTTCTTCACCTCACCTCTATAATTTCAGGTGTGTCATAAACATCTTACAACCCTTTATTTCCTATCAATAGAATAGATGGTGTAATAACGTGGCCCTTAGTGAAATGGTCAGATGATGTTCCACAAGGAAGATGCTCAACAGACTCTGACCGTCACACATGTCACCACTGGCGGGTGTGGGTGGGTGAAGGAACTGGCAAAGCTGAGAAAGAGTCCTTTGATTGATCTTATGTATTTAATGCTAAGACTCCTGAACACTTGTTAGACCACAGGAAAAAGTATTCATCTGACAGCACTTTTTATCGTGGCCAGAAGAAATGTGTCCATGGAGAAGGACACTCATGGACACCCTGGGACAAATGTCCTTTGTTAAATGAATGTGAGCATCCAATGTGTGGCCAAAGCCTCTCTGCACAAAGGAATATTGTGGTCAATTAGTTAACGGGGTGGACAAGAGAAAACCAAGATTAGGACGAGGCTGCCCATCTGATCACCAGCCCCCACCCAGGCACTTTCTTCATTGGTCAGGTCTCAGTAGGGGACAGCACTGTGGCATTAACTCTCCTAATATACTGACAAGAACAAGAGACCCTTGACCAACTTGGTGGCTACTAAAAGAAATGAATTTAGTGCTGCACAACGGTGCTGAACAAACACAGCCAGTGGTTAGTTGTGAATGTCTCTGCAGTGGCTCAGAACTTCTGGTTCCAATGAGGGTTTCAGGTATTATAGAATAAGAGTCACCAATTAAAACCCTCCCCCTCACCCATGTATTAGGACACAAATATGGTCACTACCAGAAAATACACTTCTAATCTATCTAGAGGATCATTTATAATGGGTTGATGCCACCAGCTTCAGAAAGTTTTACATTCAGTATAAATAAGTTAGATTTGAGAAGTTAATGAGCTTCACTACCCAAGCTGCTCCTTAGTAATTCACACAACTTGAAGACACCTACTAAAAATAATACCTTTTGAGCCATATACCATCTTTATGGAGATCATTAATATTTCCCCATAATAGAGCACTTACCAGTCTCATTATTTCCCTTAATCATCTTCACACTCCTGACCCACAACACCAGCTCATCCAGTCTCACTTGTATTAAAAACGGCCTGGTGAAAACATAACTGCCACTTCCATGTACCCTCCAAGATCTCAGGTGGAAAACCCTCTCCTCATCCTCACCCTCTCTCTATCCAATCTGGGATACACACAGCAGGCAGGAATGGAAGGAAAGAGAGAATTCATTGCAGTCTTAAAGGTGGCGTGGAGGCTGGTCTTTGAGGTGATGCCTCATTCACTCATTTATGAATTTGTTCATTCTTTAAACAAATACTTTGAAGTGTCTGCCCAGGGCTAGCTGGAAATTAAGACCCTGTCTCTGCAGACAGAGTAGAAAATGGGTGAACTTGGGGCTTGAGGGAGGAGGCAGAGAGAAAGGCATTTCTGAGGCTAAGAAGGGTTAATAGGCCTGGCCTGGGAATAGGTAGAGGCTGGTTGGGCACAAGATACCTCATTCGCAGACTAGAAAATTGCTCCATCTTGTCCTTTGCTATATCCCAGGAAAAGCACCAAACCCAGGCCACCACGGGCAGACCACAAAGAGGAGGTAAGCTAATGGCACAGAAGGATGACCATTAGAATCTACTTTCTTGTTGTCTGTTACTACCTGTCATAGTGACTCACAGCCATTAATGTTCTGAAC